>VNJO01006347.1:0-12471 GCA_008042535.1 Drosophila tani | reverse complement strand
TTTTTCTTCATCCAGCGCCTTTTCCAAATATATTCGAACTCCTGGTAGGAACAGTCTGGGAGCAATCGATTTCCATATCCCTGCAATAAATGCAAAAATATCATCGGAAATACTCGTTCAAGCTGCCGTTGCTCCCGGTAGCTGAAATACAGTCGTATATACATATGTACTGTACACACCGGCGGCTGCATAAATACAATACGTAGATGCATGTTGCAGTTACAATTGCTCGATCGGCAATGCTGCGATCAACGGAAATGAAGTAGTATTTCTCGGTCTGCGTATGCAAATCAATTGCAAGTACACAACTAACTCGTCGCGCTTTTTATGCATTTATGCGAAGGCTACAGTCTACGACTATGAATTTGACTATGCGGCGATTACGCTGTGTGTGACTGTGACTGTGACTGTAACTCTGACGATATGCTTGACTTACAGCGTAACGCGCACGCGTTCGTCTTTAAACTGGAGCGAAACTATATGCGAGTGCAATGATCAGCGAGTTAGCCAAGTAGTCACTCAAACATGGCCAATCTCCGCCGCCACCACCGCGATGTACCGCCTCATACGCAGCTAAAGCCGCAGACACAGCCTTGGCATCATCATCATCCAAGCTGCATTTGCACTTGGAGGAAAGCAACGACTTTGATGTTTGGCTGTCGCTTCAAACTGATTCCATCTCCCATCAGACCGCAGTTAACAACTAACTTTCTGGCAGCTGAGTTCTTAGCAAACCTCAAAAACCAATTCAATTGTTTGATTATCGCGTAATCCGAGACGATGGCTAGCGAGGGTTTTAGTGAGGAAGTGTAATTCAGCTTAAATTGGTTGACGGACTATTTTTAATGATATTAATATTATTCTTTGAAAACACTAAAGGCAAAAGAAGAAAATTTTTGCGGTCTTGCAGAGTTTTTAATATATTTTTAATCAGCATGTATGCTGCTCTCGGAAAAAGATTATTTTATGTTGGCAAGAACAATAATAAAGAAACGCAGACAGAGCTAAATTTAATTAGGTCTTCTAGTCAGAGAAACTTAAATATGTAAAGTTCATAAAGAGAGCTGCAGCTGCTGGAAAGTGTTAGCCAAAACCCCTTAATAAACTGAACCTCAACAACAAGGTAACAAGTATTTAAATAGTGAAATAAAGACATTTAAAATAAACATTTAACTTCAACATTTTAGAAAATGTAAAGAACTAATACTAGATATTTATGTTTTAATTATAGTTAGAAACAAAATGAATAAACAATAGTTTATATCTCTCTGCCGAGTTTAGTGATAAAATGATTTAAGATATAGGCTGGTGAGCCAGCTCGAATCCTCCAATCGCTTTGGGGGGGACCCGTTCCGCCCTAACTGATGATGTCATGTGTGATGTGAGTACCCAACGCAGCGACTCCAGCCGGCTGTATCTTCCATGTTTGTGCATGGGGATCCTACTTATTGCACGGCTCGTAAAAAGCTCATTAAACAAAATGCTGCTGACAGACTGACTGACTGGCTGCCAGGATTGAAGCCGGGTTGGGGATTTAGAAATTCTCCTCATTATAAAGGCAGAAAAAATCAGCAGCTCGACCGAAATCTGACGAATGTAACTGTAACATTTAGATATCCGACTGCAAAAGATACAGCGGGAATAACAAAAGCGCCAGCAAAGGTTTGGCTGTCAAAATAATTACAAAGCCCGACATTGTAGCTACATGTTATTAATGTAAAATGCGTGCCCAAATCGGCTGCCGTGCCTTCTGTGCCGTGGTATCCGGTATCTGATATTTGGTACGCTCACGAAACGTATCTGAAAGGTGTGTGTACCACATATGAGTGTACAGGTGCTTAATGGGCCACCGTTGTTTGTTTTTCCCTCTAGTGCCAACTCTCACTCCCACTCGCACTCCCGGGAAAGAGTGAGACGAAAAGCAACGACTAAATTTGATTAACCCAAAAAAGCAGCGGCCACTGGGAAGCAGCTCGTCATATCTCTGCCCTCTTTTTTCGCTTTTCCCTGTTTTTTCCCGCTGATGACATTTTCATTCATCATTTTATGGACCATCTTCTCCATTTTGTTGAACGTCTCGACCGCTTGAGGTATCCATAAAGGTATGTCTTTCCTCGACCAAGGTTAAAGTCTTTGGATCAACTTGGGCCATCAAAGCAGGCGATTCAGTTTTATGCTGGCCTGGCCCTGGCCTTGTATGCAACTGACGACGGCTATTACCTCCCATGCGAAATACGCCTTGATGGATTTATGGCGGATCTAACCATGAATATCAAGGGTTATTGCTGCATAAGATGGTCGGTCAATTTTAGTATTAGGACGTAATTAATTCGATTATTTACCAAATATGACATTGTACTTGTGGGTTTTTTTGTGGCCCTAAGAGGTATTTACTTTAAAACGCTTATCCTTTGAGGCTTGAGAGGTGAAGCTAGATCACTTGGCTACCTCAAGCTTATTTGGTAAGAAATCAATTAAGCAGCTAAAAGTCTTTAGTTAGCAATCCCTGACGCATATTTGACAATATTTTTGGTTATTAGTCAGCCATCACTCGAAACCATGCAGCAAAATACAAATGCACCACCAGTTTATGTCTATAGAAATAACAATAATTTACAGGGATTTTTGTTTTTTATATTTTTATTTGGCATATTGCTGCTATTATTTTGACCACAGCCTTACACAGCTGCCTTGGTGGACGTTCATTCCGAACTAAAGCTGTGCACTTGAAATGCTCCCATTTTGCGTATTTATTGATAAAACAATACTGAAATGTGACATACGAATAATTAAAGGCTGTCGGACAGGGGGAGAGGTGAAAGGGGCTGGAATGGCAGCCAAGCGCAAACAAAACATAATTAGTGTGTGTGTGTGTGGAACACCGCTCCATACAGCTCTGCCTGCAGAGGGGCAGATACAATTGTATCTATGCATGTGCATGTCGCTGCCAGGCATAAAAAAAAATGCTGGAAGAACAATTGTAGCCAAACATTGTAGCCAACATGTAGCCACGACGACAACAACAGCGGCGGCAACATCCACCGACAACCCGAAACACGGCATAATGCGACACAAAGTTCCGCTAGAATGCACAGGCCTATGGCCCATTCCCATTCCCCTCCACCTGCTCTGTGCCAGCCCATGCCCTTGTGTTCCCTTCCGATCCATGTTCACTCACGACTGTTGGCTGCACTTTTATATTTTTGTGCCGAAAGCGAGTAGGGAGAATGGTTCTCCAGTCCGTTGTTGTGTAATTGTTCGGCTGTTTCCAAACATTCAACAGACGGCAGGCAGCCAGCATCTGGCCAACTTGGCCAGGAACTTGGCTCACGAGTTTGGCCAAAATCTACAATTCTGTAATGCTATTTGGAGGGAGTTCACTAACTGGTACTGCAGTTAATAGAAACCACTACAAAAATAAGTAAACTCTGTGAACGTGGATATTGAAGGGGTATCCTTGCCAATCTTGTACCTAAGCATTTTGTTTTCCTTTCCCTTTTATACCCAGCACTTATAGAATGAAAAGGTATTCCATATATCGGAAATAAAACGCGGTTTTGGATCCATAAATATATTATTCGGTATAGACTCTTACATTACATATACACATGCAGAGAATAAAATTCTGATGCTGATTTATTCCCAGAACTTTAAAACTTAAGATAAGTCGAATATTTATTTAATAAAGAACATTCTTAGTTTGTAAAGAAAAAATCAAGAATCTCAGAATCGCAGTTAATCTGTCGGATAAATGTTAACTTTACATTAGAAACTGTCCCAAGTATTGTTTGTGATATTAAATTAGGTATCAATCGGTATTTGGTCGGCAGCATGGCAATCCCACCTAGCCTCACGAGACTTGGATATCGGATCCTTTCAGATCACACCCTTAAATATAGAAAAATCTTAGCTTTAATCACCTTCTTTTGGGACTACACCTAGTGCTTATTTAAATACGACGTTTATTATGACCCATCACCCACTTGCACTTACGAGCGCTGAGTTCGCTGAGTCGTTTGCTTATACATTTCATTCGCCTGACAAAGCCATAAGTTCTGAAGAGAAAACGTGACAGCCAGTCAGTCAGGCGGCGAACGAGAAGAGTTTAATAGGGCTCCCATTCCTCCCGGAAGCATTTGTGTTTAAAAAATAAAGAATTTATGCAAAGAAAATAAAACCAGCGCAAGAATAAAGAGCTTAGGTTGATTCAATTTGGTCAAGAGAATCGATTTTTGAGCAGCCCTTCCAATAAGATAAAACCACAATAAAGTCAAAGATATACAACAATGTTACTTGAAAGTTATTATCTCTGTAGGATTTGAAAAAATTTAGTTTCTAGGAAAAATTAAATCAGCCATCGAAACCTGTTTAATACTTCGAATACTTTTGAAACGAACTTCACTCTCCTTGGACTTGTATGCACATATTCGGGTATATAAAAAGACTCTTTGCAGATTTACATAAAAAAACAAATTTAATTTTGTTTTATAAGAACATAGACATCGAGTTATGATGATACCTTGAAATGTACATTTTTTAGATTAGCATAAGCCTTTTTAAATTTTTCTTTGCTGGCAGCAAATTGGGAAAAGGGAGCATTTATTGTGAAAACAAAACTAAGTTAATGAAGCGTAACGAGCAGTCCAGCAAGTAACACAACTTTTGGCTCTCGTTGTGAGGCTTTCTATTTGAGTATCAATTACGTCGAACAGTCTGCCAAAAGGAGCTTTCGGCATCTAAACACAGAGTGCCCCCGACGGCCTTGGCATCCCTTTTAAGTTTAGGGTATGAAAAGAAACTGTTGCTTTTTGGTCATAACGGATATTTATGGCTTATCAATTTTGCAAACACGTGCGAACACAGATACGAAAAGGACAGTGTATGCCAAAGTCTTGAATCTCAAGTAACCGACTCAGGAAAGGAGAAAAATCAATTAGCTGCTGTCTAATAAGATATTCGTTTTTATTGCTGTTAACAAGAAAGGAAGCTAACTTCAGCAAGCCACAGTTTATATGTATATCCTTGCAGATAATAATAGAAATAAAAATAAGGGATCATATATTTCGTTTTAATCCAAAATCTTTAAAAACAACAAAAATCGGCTAATTTTGCCCGAGCGTTCCTATGACAGCTATAGGATATAGTGGTCCGATTTTTATGAAATTTAAAATGTAGGGCTAATCGTTCTATGGCAGCAATAAGATATAGTGGGCCGATTTGAATACAACTTTAAATATATTGATATAATTAAATAACTAAATGGATATAATTATTTACTAAGTTTATATCCGATACATTTAAAAACAACGAAAATCGGCCCATTTGGCCCGATCGTTCCTATGGCAGCTATCACTGTGGACGGCAGTCCACGTAGTGACGATGAGCACCGAGACTGTGGTGCGCAAAAAGACTACTATATAGAGCCGTAGAATTGAAAGTATGCTACGATAGTCCGATCAGAACCATTTATATCTTGATCTAAAGGTACTGTAAACTTTTTTGAAATTTCATACAAAGATTTTTCAAAAATGGATTAATTCAGGAGAAATTGAAGTGAAAGTGCGAAATTTAAACTTTAGAAAATTTGAGCTGTTGGAGAGGGTGGAGCAAAAATCCCAACATTTTTAATGTTGTTGTGCTAGTTTCTAGTTTCAAATACGAGTCGAATGACACCTCAATCATCCCGATCCGATATTCCGTTCAAAAGATATTCATTAAACAAGATTTTAACGGCCTTTCCGAAATGAGAACGTTTGTCCTGTTGTTTGTCTGTCTGTCTGTGGGTTTTTGGATTTATTTTGTGTTAGAGTCCTGGAACTACTTTTATTTTATTAAACAGCTGAACAACTTTTGTTCTACCACTTTTTGGTTTTCCCGCTAGTTTGGAATCTAGCTATAGAAGCTAGATTTCCCGCGCTTATAAACGACTAAAGCTATAGAAGACATATAGCACTGTCGTTAGAAAGATATTTTGAAATGCTAATAGCTTTGCCTTGACATATTTTATCTATATATAAATTTTAAGAATTTATAATTAAGAGTATTTTTTTTTTAAGTTTTAAAATTGTTTCAATAAGGGCTCTAACGATTTTATTAGTCACTCAGGACCATATATCCCTTAAGATTGCTCAACTTTTGGTATATAACACATATCAGGAATAATTCGCCTTCTCGAAATATTACTCATTAAATTAGTAGCATAGATCCCATATATCTAACCTTTTACATGCACTATACATACATTTATGTAAAAATATATGTAGAGTCATATAGTAATTATTTGTAATTTATTTTTGTTAACGTTACTATTAATCGTCACAAAATTTGATTTCAGAAACTTTTGGAGTTGAAGGTGCCATCGTCACTTTTATCTCACCTCGTTAAGAGGTGATTTTGTTTGATATGATATGGTAGACTGATCTGGCCCGTTTCGACTTATACACTAATGGGAACTAGTCTCTCAGTTTTTGAGCTGAAAAACTAGAGTACTAGAAAAGGACAGACGAACCGACAGTGTGATGATGCTGATCAAGAATATACGAGTATATACATTATTGGGTCGGAGATGCTTTTATCACTGCATGGCAAGCTTCTAACTAAAATTAAAATACCCTGCAAGGGTATAACAATGGGAATACGCAGCATCTATCATAAGGAACATTCTGCTTTTTAGTTTGTGTGTATGTATATCGACCATTTAAAGGTTTGGCGAGTAACATTTTAATAAAATATCAACGCTGCCAGTGGCTTCCACATACACTGCCCCAAATAAATGTATTTAATAATTAAATTAAATGTTTTAAATTACTGAAAAATTTTAATAATGTCGCTCATTTTTTGTGTTTCTTAATTATTGGGTCTGTAAGTGACAAATAAGCTTAAAGTCGTAGTATAATTATTTTTAAATTAAAAAAATCTCCAAGAAGCTTGAGCGCTCTCGGGCACTGTATTTTCTCTGTCGCCCGTTTTTGTCTTTCCTACAAAGCGGAAAAACAGAGTTTCCGGAGAAATGGCAGCGGGGAGCGGAGTAATCAAAGGCAATACCGCATGCCGTGACAGGACAGGCTGTTTGTATTGCTAATTAAACTTGCGCAAAAGCAATGGCATTGTCGCCATGTCTTACAAATACTTTGTGCAAATCAAAGCAAGGACCCTGGGCAGGACGAAGCGGGTGCCCAACATTGTTTATACACCTGTTGGACGAAGGGGAAGGAGTTTATCACCTAGATAGCAAAATTTATTAATAATGCTAATTGGTCAGGGTAGATAGATAGATAAGTAGATACTTTTGCTTTAGTCTCACGCTAAACTTTTCGCGGTTCTTCTCTTGCAACACTTCCTTGGCCAAATTAATGGATTTATAAACTTAATTTAATTTATTCGCATGCGAAAAGCAGTATAATTTATTTATATATTTACACAAAAAATAATAGCAGTTGCATGATTCTCGCTTAAATTGGATATTAGCAAAAATTCAACTTAAACATAAAATCAATATAATAAACCTAGCCTTATCTGCCATACTCAAAAATATACCTTATGGCAACATCTATTATCACATGTCGCAATAGACTTTAACAATTTAAAGCAAAGTTCAAACCAATTAATTGGTTGGCCACCAAACTAGCTCACTCAAGTCTAACTATCAATTAGCTTAGACAATAGTCAACAATCGTCTGATATCTATTTCCCGACTCTGTGCCTGTCTGCCGACGACTATTTATAGTCGACGGTAGCTGTTTGGCTGACAGTCTTCAATAATGCTGCTAAACAATTTTCATTATTTAAAAGGCCCGGACGGAAGAGGAGCAGCTGCGTCTGAGGCCACCACGTTGTGCTTGCGGACAATATTCCACTCCGTGAGACAGTCATAAAACGCGAGCCAGCCCGTGGGATTTAAGTTTTTCTGAAAAGTCCCTGCTGCATAAAGTTACCTAAAATGGGCGACAATTGGCTTAAGATTGTGACCAGCGGTGTATTTTTTTCCATCCTGCCATCCTTCTATTGTCAGAGATTCCGAATATGAATGTTACGGCTGTATTGGTGACTAAAACTATTGTCATCGAAAGGAAGCTTGAATCAAACACACATCCGGTTCACAAAAAATTTGCCTAAAATTTAGGCCAGTTTCCATTACCTAAAAATATGGCATTTTGGACAATTTTTAGGCAATAACTGCCTCGACTTTCATTTTAGGTCAAATGGACTAAAATTTTAGGCAATTTAGCAGCTTTTTAGTCCATGAATTTATCTGGGTGTAGGCATAGATAAGTAAACACTTATTATAAAACAATAATTTGTAATATAGAAGAATTTAAGTTTGCTCAAATGCTCTCTAAACCATTTTTTTCAATCACTGCGTTTGTTATGGCTTTTAATTAATTAATTGTTTTATGTATAAATCGTTTTGTTCCCCGGCTTTGTGTATACCTTTTCATTCGCTAGTTTAAACCCAAGAGTAGCCCACTTCAAGTGATTGCAATGCAAATAGGATTGGACCCGTTCGCGGCATATCCGCTGCCCTGCTCTTTGTCCGGAGCCCAGTTCCTTATCAGCCGCGCCCATCTGCGCCTGCCACTCGACGCCGACAACGCGTCGTCTGGAGTCCGATTCCCACAGCGGCATCTCGGTAGGAATAGGAGCTTGAGCTGGAGCTAGGGTTGGTGTAGGAGCAGGACCAGCGCGTTGGCTGTTTGGAGATGGAACTGTAGGCAAATCTCAATTGTATCGGTCCTCAAGTTATTTCGAGCTTTTTCCCAATCATCATCATATGGGAACCCAGAAAAAAAAAGCATAATATTTTAGGAATTGGCGATTTATTGCCTACAAAGTTCTTTTTAGGCAATGATGGCCTAAAAAATGGGTCATATTGCCAAAATGCCATATTTTTAGGCCATACATTTTGGGAATTGTAGGCCTAAAATTTCGGCAATAACCAAAAGCTATCAATTCCATTTTTAGGCCATTGGATACCTAAATTTTAGGTAATAGGATGCCTAAAAATTTTGTATATCAGGGGTCGGCACCCAGCCATACACAGTTTTTTAGTGCACATGTGTCCGAAGCTAACAGACCCAAATTATACTAACAGACCCGAACGATTTGCTTCTCTGCTGCTGCTAGAACCGAGCAATTGTGTATAGGTTACTCGGTAGCTTCTCTGCCGTAGTGGCACCAAAAAATATATATACGAAGCCGTTTTTACATAGCTCCGAAGCTTGCTACGACAGCCTAACAGAATCCCGAACAAACAAGAAACGCTTATAGTGTCAGTGTGTCGACAGCGCTGCCTGAAATTTTTTCCTATGCACAGTGTATAGGACGCTGCCGACCCCTGGTGTATATAGTACATTTTTCTATATCGTCTTGAAAGATTTTTGCAGCGGAAAATTGTCCGATAGTTGCGATACTTTCGATGGTGCACACTATAGATTTTTTCTCAACTGTGCAGCGCATGGCTTAGCTAGTGATAAACTTGTTGCTTGTCCGCGTCAAATCCTGTGCCATTTTATTATTCGCGGCCCTAACATGCACGCAACGCCTCTGTAGAGTGCTTGAGAAGCTATAATCCCCACACTTGGGTCCAGTCATTGGACTGAGTGCGCTGTAAATAGTTAAGTACAAATTGCATGGCTAATTTGAGATGTTGCATAAGGCTTTAGCAGCACAAAGCACACAGCACACAGCTCACGCGCAATTGGAGCTGCGTTGATAACTTGACCGTAGATTTGGCTTAGAGAAGGTGCGAAGTGACAGAGGATTTGGCATGAGTAATGGGCGTTGAGAGCTTTGCCCATGAAGTAGGCAGGTTTATTGGCCACTGTCAAGAAATAAGTCTTTTAAAGTTCGGGATTGCGCAAAACAATTCGAAACAGTGCTGGGAGTCTCAGAACTCCGAACTGAGACCAACGAAACATAAGCCCGAATTTAATGGAAACATCAAAACGCAAAAAGAGATATTTGTGAAGTAACACCACTAGCGTGGTTAGAGTTGGGTCATAAACAGATTTGTTACAATTTACCTGCTCTAACTTTTGGCTTTATTGAAAAGTTCTCGAGATATCTGTCCGAAGCAATGTTGTGTAAAATAGTGGAGCAAAAGGGTTGATAAGAGATAATAAGACTTTAGTAATCTGATTTCCACATAATGTCTCCAAATAGTTTACCCAGATAATTTCCGAGGCGCCTTAAACTTCTTAATGCCATAAGTAAACACTACGCTGTGCCCCAGAATTATGGAAGCTCTAAGTGGTTGCACGAACAAAGGCAATTCACCGAGTTTCCCACACCGCAGTTGGCAACGTCTAACCCAATTTGAAATGTAAGAGCCCCTCTAATTATGATTTATTCCACAACTGCTCAGCACCCCGACCTTAACGAAAACCAAAAAGCCAATCGAAACTTACCAACTGAACACTCTTGATTGCTTTTTTTATTTACAGCTCTATTTGTATTCCGCCCGGGAGCAACTTTAACTTCGTTTTAAGAGTTGTCTTCAACGACATCATGTGTTGTTGCTGGTATTAAGTCGGTTGATGGTTTACTTTTTACCGTTCTAAAACGACTGTGAGCACAAACACTATCACTTCACTTAGGGGAAATATTTCCAAATTTTTTTTCACAAACTGCCTCGATAATTTGCATAAATCACGTAATTAAAAACAATACAAATACTATATGTAGTGTTGCGTTAGCCAAAGTCCCACAAATTTCGACAAAATAATGCCTTTACACCGTTTGTACAACACAAATTTTGCATTTGTTTAATGGAGCGCAATGAGACTGCCTTTTTTTTTTGTTTTAGTGGGGCAGGCCAACTAATACAAAAGCATACAATTAGTGGGTTGAATTGGACTGCTGGTTTCTTGCGAGCGTGGCCACAACCGCGCGCGAGGGAACTCGTTTTCTGACTGACGACAAGCTTTAAGTCCAATGTGGCGCGCAGACGGGTTCGAATCGAACATGTTGCATGGTGCCACCGTGTGGGTGGGCAAGCTGTTGCTGCTGTTGATGCTAGTGTGCCGTGCTTTTCCATGGGCCTCATATTAATTGCAGCGTTTACTAGTGAACCCGTCGCCCACACCATGTGAATAAAACAAACGAAAAAGCGGTGCAGCTGCAAATTTCTTTCTTTTCTTAGTTTTTTTATGCCGCTGCTACCGACGCGACGCCTACCTTGAAAGTCGCTCAGAATATAGGAGCTCGTCCAGCTGGACAACACTCACCTTGTTGAGCCCAAAGCGTCCGGATGGTCCAGCAACGGAGTTCAAGCTGGACCTCGGCCACTCCGCTTCGCTCTGCATTTGCATTTTATTTACATTTCAGATGTGCGGCTAAAAAGGAGCATGATTGAGCAATAAATTCACGCCAGGCCAAGACAAACGCTAGGCTCCTAGTTGGAAGGTCAACTACTGATATACAGAGAAAATAATATCGCGGAGTGCCCTCCATCCTGGTTTCCATTCATTCCTGCCAAGATTTTTATACCGAGTACCCATAGGGCACAAGGGTATTATAAGTTAGTGCCAACCGAGAATGTATGTAACAGGAAGAAGGAGAAGTCTCCGACCCTATAAGGTATATATATTCTTGTTCAGTGTCACCAGCCGAGTCGATCTAGCCATGTCCGTCTCTCCGTCTGTCTGTCCGTGTGAAACAACAGATCTCAGAGACTATAAGAGCTAGAGCTATAAAATTTGGTGACAACATTGAAATCTGTTGCACGCAGATCAAGTTTGTTTTAAAATTTGGCCACGCCCACTACCGCCCTCAAAAATCATAAAAAACTGTATATAAGTTATAGTCGTAATTTTCGTCTTAAAGTAAAAATATAAAATAAACAAGTAAGAAAGCTACAGTCGACTGTGCTCGACTGTGAGATACCCGGTACCTAAACGTTTGCGCTTCACACTAAAAGGCAATTTAAAATTGTACATACATTATACTAGTCTACTTCGATACTTCTTCTGCAGTTGGCGCCATTATATCGCACGGCCAATGCGCAAGGCGAATGCGCCACCTGTCGGCTACAGCTTGCAACAGCAGTGCCTTAGGGCGGTGTGTTAAAATTCTAACCTTATTCCTCTGTTTATCATCTGATTTTACTGAAATTTTCAGGAAACGTCCGCTCTATTTTATTAATTTATTGTATCTATTTACTTTAACCCCAAAATAACGAGTATAGCTTATTTTACGTTTTTTATGATTTTTGAGGGCGGAAGTGGGCGTGGCCAAATTCTAAAACAAACTTGATCTGCGTGCAACAAATTCCAATGTTGTCACCAAATTTGGTAACTCTAGCTCTTATAGTCTCTGAGATCTGTTGTTTCACACGGACAGACAGACGAACAGACGGACTGACGGACACGGCTAAATCGACTCCGCTGGTGACGCTGATCAAAAATAAATATACTTTATAGGGTCGGAGATTTCTCCTTCTGCCTGTTACATACATTCTCGGTTGGCACTAAC
>VNJO01006343.1:0-15559 GCA_008042535.1 Drosophila tani | reverse complement strand
CGTTCCATATTGTCCGCTTTTGTCGAAAACGTTTTCAACGCACTGCAATGTTGAGTACTGCAACTCAATAAAATCAATCAAATACATTTGCAAATATGTGAACAAAGGGAACTCATTAACAAAGTGTTCCCCGACATTGCGCAAAATTATAAAAATATCGACTGGATTAGTGAACGGGCAATACTAGCAGCGAAGAACAAGGACGTAGATAATTTGAATTACATTATTCAAAATCAAATCGATGGAGAACTGCATTCATACAGATCCGTTGACAGCGTGACCGACGAGGATGAAGCGACGAACTATCCGACAGAATTTTTGAACTCGCTAGATGTGCCAGGAACTCCACCGCATAATTTGCAACTGAAGGTGGGATCAATTATAATGCTGCGGAATCTAAATCATCCGAAATTGTGCAACGGTACGCGGTTGTCCGTCAAGAAACTGATGAATAACGTGATTCAGGCCACGATCATCAAGGGAACATTTAAAGGAGAGGTAGTCCTTATACCACGAATTCCGATTATTCCAACTGATCTACCATTCCAATTCAAGAGGATTCAGTTCCCCGTCCGATTGGCATTTGCGATGACAATCAACAAATCGCAAGGCCAATCGTTAGAAGTCTGCGGGATAAATCTAGAATTTCCCTGTTTTTCGCACGGCCAGCTGTACGTTGCATGTTCGCGTGTTGGTAAGCCGTCTTCATTGTTTGTTTTTGCGCCGGAAAATAAAACAAAAAACATAGTATATCATATCGCTCTATACTAAATAAAGAAATGCAGTGTTTGACTATTACCCTGGGGCGTCGTGACTATAATGGCGTCGAATTAGGGCGAGACAAAGTTCGCCGGGTCCGCTAGTAATATTATAAATCTCAATTTTGAGAATATTTCTGGCATCGAACCCGTTACAAATCAAAATCTTATTAAGTATAAATTTGCTCCAATTATATCTTGCGACGTCGACAATTATATCTTGGTTTTCGGAGATAAACGCCAAAGCCTTTCTCAACTTTATAAAAAATTATGGTAATTTATTGCAACACAAATTGTCTTAATTAATTTAAATATACCATATATTAAAAATGAACACCTTCTAAATCGCCTTCTATATCATCCTTAATTTGGTTTATTAATATATTATTTATTTTGGCATATTTTGCGTATTTTTCATATACTTTGCATATTTTGCATATGTCTTGCATATTTGGCATATATTTAGTAAAATCCTGTTAAAATTGACAGCTGACCCTCGTTAATTGCATTTTTATTACTAAAGTCCTTTTAAAATTGACAAGTGACCCTAATAAACTGCATTTTTATACCCTTGCAGAGGGTATTATAATTTTGCCATGATATATGCAAAGCAGTGAAGGAGGCATCTCCGACCCCATAAAATGTATATATTCTTGATCAGCATCACCAGCCGAGTCGATCTAGCCATGTCCGTCTGTCTGTCCGTCTGTCGGTTTCTACGCGAACTAGTCTCTCAGTTTTTCAGTTACCAAGCTGAAATTTTCAGCATAAACTTATTTCTTTAGCACGCAGTATATATGTCAAAACGGCCGAAATCGGACTACTATATCCTATAGCTGCCATAGGAATGATGGTGAAATGAATGTAAACAAAATTTTAACTTCTCTGTTTTTAAACGTATTTCTATAAATGTTGAGATATAGCAGTTTTTATGGTTCTAGAATTACGGTTTTAATTTTTTTAAGATCGGACAACTATATCATATAGCTGCCATAGAAGCGATCGGTCGATTTATATGAAAATGTAAAATTCTACATGTAAAATGTAAAATGTACAAAATTCGATATTTTTCAACATTACTAAAATGGTTTGATTTTCAATGATCCAATTGAAGACTGCAAGGGTATACCAACTTCGGTTTACCGAAGTTTGCTTTCTTTCTCGTTATTACTAAAATCCTATTAAAATTTGACAGGTGACCCTAATTAAGCTAATTTATGACCCCGCTTAGCGACATCAAAGGTCCCGAAATCCCGGTTTATATACTACTTAAGTGGCGTGGGTTTTGTGCTGAGAAAGAACAGTAGTGTTACGGACAAATAATTGTAGACAGATAGACGGTAGCAAGATAAAGAAACCAATCGGTTAAGAATCAGACAAGAAAGTGTACTTATCGAGGATGAGGTCCAGATGCTGTTGGCCTCATTCTATACCTACCCTACCTGTGAAGTCCATTCTGCCTTCACCCATTACATTATGGCTTAATTTAGCTTTCTACATTAATTTATTTACGATTATCTGATATTTTATTTGTAAATGCTCGCAAATGGGGGTAAATTACATTTAAATTTGATAAAGTGAAGTTATTTAAGCGAGACTATCAAACTAATGTGGAATATTTGGCGTATATAAATAAGTTTAAGTGTTTTGTTTATATTTTCACGGCTATGCCGTGTTTACGAGAAATCCATCGACGTTAGCAAGCCTGATGACTGATGATGTGTAGCTGTAGATCTTAGAATAAATGGAGTATATATATATTTTTGTCAGACCCACAAAGTATGCAAAATCGGTGCGAAACTCGCTGCGATCTGATTCGAAATAAGCGTGGTCGAAGATCAATGAAAACAACGCTAGTAGCGTAGACTGTGCGGACAATAAGAATCCCGCGCGTTTATGTGCAGGATAGGCGGGATATCGACACTATTATCGGGGAGCTGATATTAGATAGAGCGATGGAGCGCGTGCAAAAACCTTACCAGCAAATATATAGCTTAATTAACACTATCCAATGGCAGTAGTCTCTTACGGAAATGAATGACTGATCGTCACGATGCACGAGGATTAACATTCAGATACTTGCAAAAGTTAAACTGCACTTGATCACGGCTTCAAGAAAAGTGACCGGAAAAGCGTAGATCATGTTTGACCGTGGCTTGCAAAAATATTCACTATTTAATTTGCCAGGATCAGATCTTTAGTCACGTGGTTTGTTACCAAATAAGTGATGTGGCCTTTTTATTGTCGGACTGCCAACTCGGTCAAAATGTTAACTGACACAACAACAGCTTTAATTTGTAGTCCCTGAGACTAACAATGGAAACTGAACAAGGAGTCCAAAGCAATTACCAAATGTCCTTTGCATGCAGTTTGCCAAGCTCCTTGCCGATTATATCCTCCAAAAGATAAATTGACTGACCAATCCTTTCCTTCACTCGAGCCTTGGATACCGACAGGAGCTAGTTTCACGTTGAAGTTTTTCGCTGCGCTCAATGCTAATTTTCTTGCAACTACTTCTTGGCCAACTTCAAAAGAACGGGGTCTTGCACGGAGATTATAAGACTTTTGGTTTGCAAATGTTTGGCAATGTTGAATCAAATCTTCTGAAATTCGTCAGTCCTTGATAAACCTACATCACCTTCGCCAAGCTTGCGCACTAGTTTATAGTCTTGGCCGTGATATCATGTGCTGACCGAAAACGACATGATAAGGCGAAATACCTATGGATTGGTGAAATGAGTTACGAAGAGAACAATTAATGCTGCTAGGAAACTGAGTTCCGTTATCACTCGCGACTGTTTCCGGTACGCCAAAGCATGAAAAGATTTCATTTCGCAATATGTTGATGACCACTTTAGTGTTGATCTTCTTCGCGGCTTTTCGAAAGGTGAATTTGTAAAAGTGATCGAGTTTATGCGCTAACTTACCACCGATAACGCCTTTGTTGGCGGCACTGTCCAGAAGAGCTAGATACCGTTGACCAAATATCTCAATGTTGGTAAACGACCGAATGTCGTTCTAGTTGTGAACGTTTAAATGATCGTTTACTAATCCAAAACTTGCGAATTCGCAGTGATGTTCGGCGTTTGCTATTGAGAATAGAACTGATGTTAAATATTTGGGAGCTACAGTTTGCATACCCCTGCAATCGCAAATGATACAGCTTAAAAGATTGGTTTATCGATATATCAGGTAGAGTAGAAGACCATATAGATAATGAATCATATGTTGACGAATCTGGTAGTGTTACAATATACGAGGCAATCGTGGTATCTGTTTCCCGTTTTGTTTACCAAATTGGACGAAGTTAGATTTGCTTCCGTCTAAATTAGTCCCGTTTAATACTCTTACTAATCTCGAAGAGGTAGACAGTAGCGATCTAAGAGTTCTATCAATTAAACAACGACACAGTACCGTATCTTAAGCTATGTCGCTAAGTGGAGTCATACATTTTTAGGGTCACATGTTAAATTTTAAGTGGTTTTAGTAATAAAAATGCAAATAATTAGTGTCAGCTGTCAAATTTTAAAAGGATTTAGCAATGAAACTATAATTAATTACAAGCATTTCTTGTGCACGATCGGTTTTCAGGGGGTATATTTGCATATGGAGAGCGATCCCCTAATTTGGCAGCACTTCTCCATGTAACCGCTATTGTCGTCCCGGTTGTGATTGGAAGGGACAACCGCGCTGTAGATAGACTGGTTGTTGCTGCTGCTCTGGGCGACGAGCTCCCCGTCCATAGAGGGGCCAAAAACCTGATGTTCATACAAGGTGCTGCAACTAGAGATGCCGCAACTGGAGGTGATATTAGTAAAACTCTTGCTGTTGTTATTGGTCCAGACTCGCGTCCAACAGTATTGACTCGCGGGGTTTGCCGCACCCGCTGCCATCCACAAATCTCAATCTGCACATCAATTAATCCTCATGAAGCAGCATATCTGTTTTGTGGGGAGCGTGGCCAGAGGCAGACATGCATAGGTCCTTGCACTTCTGAAACACTCTGCACATCAGATTGTGATCGCGGAGCATGCGACTAAGGAACTGACTATCCAGTCGTGAACACGGTGCCCATGTGATCTTCTCCAACTTTAGCTTGAGGTCAAGCAACACAGCCTCGTCGCCAAACTTGACTACTGACAACTAACCATCACAGATTTCCACAAGTAATTTTAAAAACAGGTTTACTGCAAAATCCCAAATAATAATACCGAATAAAATAGGTGTTAGCTATACCGATGTACAAGTCGAACTGAGCTAGGTTACAACCTAGCAAACAATATGAGCGTTTTCTGATCATTTTAGGAGGCTTTTTTATAAGCATTTTCAGTTATTATGAGCCCAAAAAAGTGTCCGAAAAGAGCGCTTTTATACCCTTGCAGAGAGTATTATAATTTTGCCATGATTGTTGCAACGCAGTGAATGAGGCATCTCCGACCCCATAAATTATATATATTCTTGATCAGCATCACCAGCCGAGTCTATCTAGCCATGTCCGTCTGTCTGGCCGTCTGTCTGTCTGTCCAGTATCTCAGTTTTTGAGCTATCGGGCTGAAATTTTGACCATAGTCTTATTTCTTTTAAAAACAGTATATATGTCGAAACGGCCCAAATCGGACCACAATATCTTTCACAATAAAAAGGAGAACAGTTTTCTTTATAAATCAATTATTTTATCGTTGTGGTGAGTTTAACCGCACCTCATTCATCATAGAAAAAAAAATGGAAACGTATTTATACATAAATAAATTTTACTTAAATAAATGAATTATAAACACAACATTTTAAAATGATCCCTTTTATTTAAATTCCCATCGAGTTAAATTAATTATTAACACTACATTATAGAATTATCCTATTGAGATATGGGTTATCGCTGTAGGAATTATCATATCTATTACATCATTGGCCATGTTTCGAAGTGTTAGTTAAGATCATGTTTAAGGTTGATCAGATCAGTTCAGCGTAAAATTATTGAATTGTCTTTTGTAAAAGTTCCTACGCCTTGCCCTGAAACAGAGCGTCGGTCTTAAGCTGTGGCTTCTCCTTCTTCGTCATCCCAACCAGTAGCTGCTTCAGCTGGATGATCGCCCTAGCTGGATTCAAGTGTTTCGGACAGGTGTTGGTGCAGTTCATGATAGAGTGGCATCGATACAGCTTCCATGGATCTTTAAGAAAGCTGAGGCGCTGCTCAGTAGCTTCATCCCTAAAGAAGAAAGTATTTTATAAAGCAGTAATATTAATATCAAGTGTGGAACTGTCCCTGACAATATTATTTTAGTCCGAAATTTTCTAAAAACACGAAAGAAAGACGTCTTTGGAAAGTCAAAATATGTAAACCCTTGCAGTTTCCAGTGGCATATCCGTATATGTTAAAAATAAATTTGTGTGTGTCCAGGTACGCACGACAGAAGTGAAACTTTTAATATGCATACATAGATATGCCGGGCTCACAAACCATATTGCTTTCTCCACTTTTATTTTGGTTCACGACGCTAAGCCACCATTCACGTTCATATATATGGTATATATATATTGACTTAAGTTCACTTAGAAGACACAAAGTCATCAATAAACTTAATTAATACACACTTATTTATAATCCTATTGTTAAGTTACTTAAGTTTTAATGTAGCTAAGTTCGATTCCCGTCGGTTACCCTAACGCCAACGTTGCCGATATTGCCATAGAAAACACGCCCCTAGCGGTAGAGGTGGAGAAACATCGATGAAAACATCGATGCATCGATGTTTTTGAAATGTTTGGGAACATCGATGTTTTGTGGGGAAACATCGATGTTTTTGTCACATTACTAAAGAAAGGAAAAAAATCTTTAATTTTTTTTAAGGATTTTTTTTTTTTTTTTTTCTGAAAACATCGATGTTTCATCGATGTTTTTATGAAAACATCGAAAAACTTCGATGTTTTTTTCCATCAATGTTTTTTATTTAAACATCGAAAAACATCGATGTCTGCAAACATCGATGTTTCTCCACCTCTACCTAGCGGACCATTACGATCATCACGATAGGTGATTATCGATAGTAAGTCCGATAGCATTGAACTGGTTCCCCGGAGCTCCGAGCTCTCGGCATGGCCACGAACCAAACCTCGATCCCTTCTGACTTCGGCCGCAGCCGCGAGCGGACGTGCACACGTGTGTCCGTGCTCGTTCCTCCAGACAAAGAAAATTTAACTCTGAAAAAAGCACACGTGCCCTCGAGACCGACGCGTCGAGGCCGTGGCAGTAAATTTAACTAAGGTCAAGTAAGTCAAACACCGTTGTACGGGCAGCAGTAGGGAAAATAGCGAAATACTCATAGAGAAATAAAACCAAAGACTTAACACGAAAACCCTAACACGTAATTAAATTCGTAACCCTGCACCCCCCTCTCCCTCTCCCGGCAATTGCAAGTCGCGTGTTTGGCCCTTCCATTCGCGGGATCGGTGCCTGCCGAGATTCCTCGTCCAGCCCTTTCCAATTTATAGCAGTTGCTAACCACGTGTTTGGCCCTTCCATTCGCGTGGACGGTGACCGACGAGATTCCCCCCTCCTCCGCTCCCTCTTTGGGCAGTTGCCGATCACCCAGCGCCGCGCCCAGCCGGAACGGCTAGAGCCTTAACCCCGTAGCGCTGATTATGGTGCCAGCCAGAAAGCGTCCCTTTACGTAGTTTCCACTCCGTAAACTAGCTAGCTACGTAGCGCATCACTAACCGCCACGCGCATCCCTAACAGTTAGCCTGGTCCCATGCCGATATTTCCCTTCAAGTTGCAGCTGCGCAGCGCATCACTGACAGCCGCGCGCATCGCTAATCGTTAGCCTAGCCTCACGCCCATACTTCGCCCAGAGTTTTAGCGTAAAACCGTTTCAGCTGTGCAGCGCATCGCTAATCGTTAGCCTAGTCTCACGCCTTTCAGCTGTGAAACCTTAGCCTGGTTTCACCCCACATATTGTTCCGAGCTGATCGTATACCGGTTCCGCCATAGCGCAGCACTGGCGAACTAATGCCCCTTTACCCGCTAGCCTGGTTCCACACCACCGCGCAGTGCCGAGCATTAGTGCTGCCCGCCCAATGCTAGTTTATTTCCGAACAATATTCTGACGGGAATAAACACATAAACAAGTAAATAAATATCGTCAGTGAACGGAGAAATTCCAGCAATTAATCCTAGCTACAAGTTCCATCCCTTTTCTACATACATTTCTTGTATGAGAAACTACCTTACAATACATAGTTTTATAAGCGTTTTCCGATAAGTTCGGCAGCACCAAGTACTGACGCGGTGGCGCCAGGCAGAGAAGTACAGCTGCCCAAGCTTCAAATCAAACCATTCAGAGGCGATTATAGAGAGTGGCCAGCCTTTAAGGATTTGCATACAAACGCAATCCATTACAAGGAGTATTTGGGAAAGGGCCAAAAGTTTCAATATCTCAAATCTTTTCTAAAGGGCGATGCGCAGCGTTTGATTAGCAACTTGCCTATCACGGAGGCGGAGTTGAGCGCTACGATCGGCCCCGCCACAAGCGAGTGCTCAGTTTGCCCATGACCAAGACGACTAACGTGGGCATTCATCGATTTCCGATAGTGAAAGTAAAACTGTGCGTGGCTTGGATGCAGTCGGACAAACTGGCCGCGACTGCTGGGTTATCTATCTCCATGGGCCAAAATTAATTCGGAGTCCAGACGCAAGTGGGTGGACTTCAGTCGAGAGGTCACGTCTCCAAAAATTGAGGATTTGTTCGGATTTCTTGACGCTCGCTGTGAGAAGTTCGAGCTCAGTCAACCTGAAGGTACAACAACAACTGCTACGCTTGGTCAAAACGTAACATGATCGGCACGTTTATTTTTATCAACTGGACATAAGTTCAAATGTGTTCAATGCAAATCAGATGAGCACACATTATATAATTGCGTGCACTTCTTTGGACTTGTATAGTATGTGGTCAGTAAAATGGAAAATTTCAACTGAAAAGATGACCCGTCCTATTACAAAAATCGCGCCGCTACCGAATTCTGAAACCGAGTTTCAGGGCCGGGCGGTATGTTGAGGAACGAATACTCATATTTGAATTTAACGGCAGTTTGTGTATTTTAAATTTGTATCGAGCCATTTGTTTGGGTTCTAAACTTTAGTTTTATTTTGAGTCCCTGGTTTTGTTAGGAATCTCTTATTTTTTTATGTATCTCTAACCAAATGACAGTTTGAATCAGCTGACAACAATAAGAAGACGTACTAGCAGCGCGCATATAAAATAAAGTTTTATAATTAGAACGCAAACGCATTTGTTTCTAATTCCTGTCATAGGAAAATTGGGCCTACTTAACCGATTTTTGTTGTTTTTAAAGATTTCGGATAAGAGCTTTATATATTTAATTTTCATTACTGTAAAAATTTCATCCAAATAGTAGTCTGCTATATCTTATAGCTGCCATAAGAACGAGTGGACCAAATAAACTGATTTTTATACCCTTGCAGGGAATTATAGTTTTGTCCAGAAGTTTGCAACGCAGCGATGGAAGCATCTCCGACCCCAGACAAACAGACAGACAGACAGACATAGCTAAATCGACTCGGCTGGTAATGCTGATCAAGAATATATATACTTGATGGGGTCGGAGATGCTTTCTTCACTGAGTTGCAAACTTCTGCACAAAATTAAAATACCCTGCATGGGTATAAAAATACGATAATTATGAACGTTTGTTTTCGGTTCTTGGTTGACCACTTGGCGAAAATGCCCATAAACTGAGTCGATTTAGCCATGTACGTCATGTTTGTATATACATACATACATATTAAATCGCTGTCGGAATCAAGGAATCTCACCTGGAATCAATGACCCAGCGGTAAGCCTGCATTAGGACTGCGGGTCCCAGATACTTGTTGCTGTTCCACCAGTATGAGGGACAGGATGTTTGACAACAGGCGCACAGGATACACTCGTACAGTCCGTCCAGCGTGTTCCGATCGTCGATCGACTGCAGGTACTGCGCCGTTCCTGCCTCATGTTTCATGTTCTTGCGCTGCAGCCAGGGCTGGATGGAGGTGTACTGGGCATAGAACTGGCTCATGTCAGGCACCAGATCCCGGATCACATACAGATGCGGCAGTGGATAGATACGACAGCAGGCGCCCTCGTTCTGATCGATGGAACAGACGCACGCGAGTGTGTTGGTCCCGTTGATGTTCATCGCGCATGATCCGCAGATGCCTTCGCGACATGATCGACGGAAGGTGAGCGTGGGGTCCATCTCATTCTTAATCTTGATCAAAGCATCCAGCACCATTGGCCCACACTGTTCAAGGTCTACAGCAAAGGTCTGCATATTCGGCTGATCTCCGGGCTTCCAGCGGTATATGTCGAAGTTCTTTATTCGTGGGTTTCGCTTGGTCGGCGGGACGTCTGGTGTTTTCTTGGTGGGTTGTGGAGGAGGAGTTGGAGGTGGTGGGGCGTTTGCCGTAGGCTGCTTTCCGGCGGGTGTTCCTCCTGGTTGGGCGGCATCTCCTCCTCTTCCTCCTGGTTCTGAACTTGGTGAAGGGGCTGATCCTCCTTCTGCTCCTCGTGTGGAGTAGGCTCTTTTTGGGACTGATCTGTCTGCAATGGATCTTCCTATGAAAGTATCAAAAAAGGTACATATTATTTTTATCTACATATATGGTAAATATATGCGTTCATACACAGATAAAATTCTTTTTTTTTTTAAATTATGCACAAACCAACACGTTCTTCTCCAACAAAAAAAAACTAACTACAGGAATTAGACAAAAATTATTTAATATGTAGTATGCCGTGTTGTGGAGACGAAGTCGTAAGTTTCAATAAAATATATGTAGGGACGACCAAAAGCAAGATAAAAACGAAAATTTCTGGACATCGATCGGACATAAACTAAATAAACCACATCAATACGCAACAGGATAGGAAGCTAACTTCGCCAAGCCGAAGTTTATCTACCCTTGCAGATAATAATGCAAATAAAATTAGTAGAAAAGCTGCAGTCGAGTGTGATCTACTGCAAGATACCCGGTACCCAAAGCATAGTGGGTTAAATTAAATAGTATTTGAACATGGAACGAGAAAGAAAGCTAACTTCGGTAAACCGAAGTTGGTATACCCTTGCAGTCTGCAATTGGATCATTGAAAATCGAACCATTTTAGTAATTTTGAAAATATATCGAATTTTGTAAATTTTACATTTTACCTGTAGAATTTTACATTTTCATATAAATTGACCGATCGCTTTTATGACAGCTATATGATATTATTACGAGGGCCTTGTTGCACTGCGACCAGATGTTAGGTCTTTTGTGCCGGAAGCTATATGATATAGTTGTCCGATCTTAATAAAAATAAAACCGTAATTCTAGAACCATAAGAAATTGCTATATCTTAATATTTATAGAAATACGTTGAAAAACAGGGAAGCTAAAATTTCTTTTACATTCATTTCCTTATCATTCCTATGGCAGCTATAGGATATAGTTGTCCGATTTCGGCCGTTCCGACATATATACTGCTGCCGATAGCTCAAAAACTGAGAGACTAGTTTGCGTAGAAACCGACAGAGAGACGGACATGGCTAGATCGATACGGCTGGTGATGCTGATCAAGAATATATATACTTTAAGGGGTCCTTCACTGCGTTGCAAATATTATGGCAAAATTATAATACCCTCTGCAAGGGTATAAAAAGCGCAAAGATTATCATACAAATTTTGCAATTAAACAAAAGAAAAACATCATTTTTTTTCAAATAAAAGCTGAAAAAAGTTCAACATTTTTACTTTATTATACCTGGTACCCATAGGGTTCAAGGGTATTAAAACTTGCTGCAAGCCGTGATTATATGTTACCGGCAGAATGAGGCAGCTTCGACCCCATTATCTATGTACTCTTGATCAGCATCGCCAGCTGAGTCGATTTAGCCGTGTCCGTCTGTCCGTATGAAACAACAGATCTCAGAGACTATAAGAGCAAGAGCTACCAAATTTGGTAAAAAAAAGTTTGTTTTAGAATTTGGCGACATCCATTGCCGCTCTCCCAAATTATAAAAATCCTAAAATAATCTCTTGAATTTCGGTTCACAAAAAAATAATATGAAATAAAGAGTTTTATGCGGAACATTTTTTTTCTTCTGAAAAAAAACGTGAGAGATATTAGCAATAAGGTGAAATTTAAATTTGCAAAAGCAGGCTGCGTAGAATGTAGGTCGCACACTAAGTCGCGGGTTCGGCCCCTGGAAACTTTTTTTGTGCTGTTTAGTTTGGTTCACAAGTTACTTAGTTTTGCAGTTGCTGTGCATTTGCTATAACTGTATTTAATTCGGAAGGCATTTGATTCATCATTTCGAAGCCAAGTCTTAATATCCGGGTGCTAAAGCCAAGTCAAGCGTTTTGGAATTTTCGCTTAAACATTATCGGCATTTTTCACAAATATGTTTAAGTGTGAAGTTTCACATAAAGATATAAAGATATTTACATCGATATTCTGTCACACCAGTCTTTTCTCGACTCTTATCGTCTTCAAGAGTTGACACTCTGGACAGAATATCGCTATAAAAGAAGCTGATAAAAAGCTGGTTTAAAATTAAATAGAGCTAGAATTCCCTCTTCCCGCTGTTTGTAAAATTTACCCGCAAGTAAAAAAAGCTGAAAATAAAGGAAAAAAACTGATTTGGCAGCGCTGACCCCAGTTCTACTGTGAATTAACTGACAAGAAATAGTTGTCATTATTCGAATTCAGAAGTGTTAAAAAAAAGTGTTTACACTAACCTGTCCCTGATCCTCCATTGACTGATCCTCTTTTGGCTGATCCTCCTTTGGCTGATCCTCCTTTGGCTGATCCTGCCGCACCGGATACTGGCTGGGGTACCATGGATAAGGCGGATACCCTTGATACGGGTATCGCTGCTGTGGACATAGCCGTCGCAAGATCGGAAACGGATTTGGACACATCTTTGGCGCACAGAATGACCGCCGACACCGCGTAACCCTTCTGATACACCCAGGTCGTATGCATAAGATGCAGCCGAGGCTGCCGGCGCAGCAAATACATCGGTTTAAGAGAGAATATTTGAGAATAACGATTTCCAAAGCCGGAAAACTATTTTAAAACAAAAATTTGATTTTCAGTACGTGAGAGAAGTGTTTTATTTTGAATTGGGTATAGAAACTGAAAAAAAGTGGAATGACCTGTCAATACGATTCGATCATATATGCACAGATAGCTTGATTATAAAAAAGTTAGTCCTTTAATCAAAAACCACTCATCTTTAAATTTTAAAAAAGTTTGCTAACACTTCTACATATAAAATAAAGTTTTGCAGTATGCAAACTGCTTTCATTCTTATCCCTTTTATCTAACCAACTATCAGGCCTGTTCCAGTGCTCACCCGAAAGTGAATATGATAATATTTTCGAGCTCTGTGAAATAAGTCCCCAAGATTAAAAAGAAACAAAAAAAATTTGTGCTGGAAACAACAACAACGACTTTAAATGAAATTTTATTATTTCAATTGTTGAGAAATTTTTTAAAATAAAAATTGGTGACTTATTTCATTCAAAATAACATCCCCAAAGAAAAAAAAAATAGATAAGTTCCCAAACCTAATTGTTCGTTTTTCTTTTCTAATAGATTTATGTACATATGTTACGTACGCCGGTTTTAGCCTGCATAGGCAGCATAAGAAAATAAAGGGGTAGCAATACCTAGAACATGCGCCTGGAATTGCAATAACGTGGCCCGCAAAACTCGGCGTTAGAAAAATTACGCAAGAATTTGAGTTTCAGGCATAAAGGCGCCAAGTCGGACCATGCACTCACCGGTAACCTGACACCGTCGAGTTGGTTGAACTGTCGGTCATCTAGACAAAGACGAACCCAACTAGAACTTCAGCCAATGGGCGACAGGCGGGATGTAAATACTGGGAACAGTTTAGGTCATTCCGGTAGTAAATACGGGAAACTATGCACCGTCTTCGGTATAAAAGGCCCCAATTTAGCAATACGAAGTCGGTCAACGTTACAAGAAGAGAAGCCTACGGATAGACTCTGCTGATCGACAACCGCGACTTGTATACAAATTTAAACTCTCCAAAGTTCCTTTGGACGTCCAAGTTCGGAGTTCGGCGCGTGGATATCAACGGTAGTACCACCAACGAATACGACAAATCGCCGCGAACTAGTGACCGCAAGGTCAATGGGATCCAAGAGCTCCAAGGTCTCTGGAAACACCGCAAACGTCATCAACACGGTAGAAGTTGTCGATCACAAGGACGAAATCGTACAGGTATACTAAGTGCTTCAGTTTATTGCTGGTCTCTTGGTAGTTCTCCTGCTGTTAAAAGGACTCCGCACATACCGAAAAATGATCCAAGGACCGAAGCAATGAACTGGAGAAGGGAGGAACCCTCGCCAACCATTTTTTTCTTTTGCTTTCGTGTGCTTCAATATTTTTGCTTGGCAGCAAAAGTTTTTATGACGAATAAAAATTGTGGAATTCAAAACGGGGTGGTACTCCTGGGTATTGGTATAGGTCAAGGATCGTCCGAAATTAAGTCCCCAAATAAAATTTCAATAAGCCCTATTCAAGTGTTTTCGCTGAACGGATTCAACTGCCCTCCACCGGAGTGATCAGTTCCTTCTGTGCCCACTTGACCTCTTCCCTTAAAAACACAGTACATGGGACTGCTGCTCACCCACAGGAAGGTTTTGTCCGAACCCCCTCACTCTTGTCGTCGGAAACAGGTAGACTCACTCACATGCAGACGGATAGAGCTTTATTCCAGACAGGCGAAAGGAATTGCCTCCCTGCTTCTCTCTCTCTGGACTCGAACCTCGCGAGAGACCTGGTTCTGTGCCTAGTACAATGGATAGCGTCGGCCAGAGAGATAAATACTGTCGTCCCGCCCGTTAGTCGTGGTAACCGTACAGACTCGAACCTCGCAAGAGACCTCCCAGTCGGACTTTGCTTCTTGTGCTCACCGAATACAGATAGAATTCTCTGTGTAACGGGGAGGATCTTAGGGATGCTCCCCGTTACACAGAGAATTCTATGCTCTTTGCTCAGGAGGGATTTTTCATTTGGGGAATTTTTGTTTTTTAAGGCGTGCGCTGATAAAACAGCACTAAGTTCTCTGTATTTAACTTGTGATTTGCATTTTAAAGTAAATAGAGTTCCTGAAAACACGAACTGAGTAAAGTCTAGAGAATATTTTCTTTAAAAAAAGATGATTATTTTCAATGAAATAAATGTATTAACTAAAAAAAAAGGAACACAATTTGAAAGATTTTGTGGCAAATTTGATTAAAGTTAGTTTTTGTTTTAATACTTAGCAGTACCTTTTACGACATATTTTCTAACTAAAATTAAATATTATTTTTATCTAACAAGTAAAGTGCAAAAGTATTCTCATTTGACTATTTTCTGTTATATTTAACTTTTATGTATTTGAAATATTGACTTCCAGGATAGTTTCATAAATTCTTATAATTTAAAATGCCTTACCTAAGGCTCTTTGAAACTATTACCTACTACATTTACACATAAATAATAAAACAATAAAATAAAAACAGTTAAAAATGTTGTATAAATTATGGAAAATTCTGTTTGGGATAGGACGCGTTGAAAAAATCGTATTTATGTTTTCGAAACGATCAATTTGTGTTGTTTAATAACTATTAAAATGTTGATATAGTAGATAACGCGAGATAAGTTTGGTCACACGAATATTGCAGTCGCGATTATGCAAATTTACCAAAACAAAAGAAGGTCATACCAAATTGCAACGAGGGCTGC
>VNJO01006340.1:0-13959 GCA_008042535.1 Drosophila tani | reverse complement strand
CAATTTTCCCTATCGTTGGGCGTACCGTGCATGTTGGTACAACCTCTGTGGGAGTTGCAAGAATTTATTTTAAGTTGTCGAATCGGCAATGTAAAATAATGATAATTTCTAATTGTAATCGGTTCCCCAACTTAGTAGTATTTTTTTTAGTTAAACTTTATTTAATTTAAGTGCCTTAATCCCGCCAATGTTTTGAATGCGGTACCAATTAAAATGGTTCCGATTTGAAGCTGGTGGTTCACGACCGGTTCCAACTCCGCTGTTCGCGCCTTCCTTAACAGCAGTTTTCCAACCCCCACTGTAATGCAATTTTCTCAAAAACTGACGGAGCGTTGCAAATGAAATTTTCACCAAATATTCTTTATTCGATCCCCCATACGCCAATATACCGTGCATATTGGTACAACCTCTGAGAGTGGAGATATTTGACTTTGTATCTTTGCTGCCTGTTTTTGTACGGGGGAATCCTATAGGTTGGCTCACTGTTGGGTAATTTTCTAAAAAACTGACGGAAGGAGGTCAATGAAATTTTGTGAGTTAATACTTGAATAAAAGCCCCAAAATCTGGTATACCGTGCATATCGGTACAACCTCTGTGGGGGGAGCAATTTAAAAAAAGGTGGGGACTCGATTTTTCCAATGGATATTTAAGGTGCCTTCAGTTGCCAAATCTGCACAAACCCAAAATAAAACAATAGTAAATTAAATTCTTAACAAGTAGGAACTTTAGTTTGTTTGATTAAGTGCTTTATTTACGAAATAATTCAAAAATAAAAACTCCCTCCGTGTTCCATTTCCCACCGTTCCATTTCGACGCTAACTCACCGACGCTAATTTGACGGAGGTGGTTTAATCAGCTGGTAGTAAGGTTGCCGGATCGCTGGCAAATTTTGGACAGATGAGATGCCAGATTGTTAAATCAACAGGAAAAATGTTCGACACGACTTTTGGAAAGGTTGGAAAAATTAAAAAGTGTCGCTAAGCAATTGAAAATGTTGGCGCGAGTTTCGATAAGCAATGTTCGCTGGAAATTTATTTCACAAAACAAAACGTGTGACACCAGTGTGACCCCAAAACATGGCCAGCTTATACCTAAATGCCCAGGCGAGGGTCACACTGGCGATCTTAGCCCAGACCCCAACCGTTTGTTATTGTTTACGGTCCCGTTCTTGGTTTACTTTATTTTTGTTTTTGGGGGCAAAAACGCGCGACGTGGACGCATGACGGAGAGGGAGAACAGAACGGATCAAAAGAGAACGAAGCTCGCGCGCCGCTCACCTGCCCTCCGATAGCACACACCACTGCCAGCCACAGTTGGCTCCAGGTGTTTTCACTGCGTGTTTGTACACACACACACAGACTGCTCTTGGCTCTTCTGTTCGCCGTTCTGAACGCGCACTTAACCGCCGCCCGCCTGCTGTTTACATAGCATCTGGATCTGGATCTCTCGATCTGTGATCAGAATCCCCGCCCGATCTCTGATCTGGTGACCTGGCAAACTGACAACGAGGCGCTTCGAGGCGCTGTCGTCCCGCGATCGAGATTCCCATGAGCGCGGACACGATGAACGGACGCTCCATACGCATCAACCGGCTGCCGGTCGCCATTGTGGCCATTCTGCTGACCATCGTCCTTGTCTACTTCCTCAACTTCCACCAGGAGGAGCGGCCGGCCATCTATGGCATGCTGCGCAGCGACAATCCCAATCGTGTTAATCTCCGCAAAATGCTGATCGCCGCCATCCAGGCGGCCCAACGCGGCGGCCTGGAAGTGCTGGACGTGGCCCGATCCCGCCAGCTCAAGGAGCGCAGCAAGGGCAAGACGGACGAGGGTGTCAATGATCCGTTTACCGATGCCGATGGCCGGTCGCATTGCGTGATGAAGCTGGGCCTGCAGCGTATCTTTCCACGGGTTCGCATCTTCTCCGAGGAGGACAAGGAGCACTGTCGGCAGGCGCACAGCTACGATCTGGATCCCACGGTGTTGCACGAAACCGCCCAGGTGCCGGATGTAAGCGTTAATGCCCAGGATGTGACTGTCTGGGTGGATCCGCTGGATGCCACCAAGGAGTTTACAGGTGAGGGAGGGGGACTGGGTTTTTTATTAAAGTTTTTTAATGGGAAATTTAGGTTTTTAAAGCTGTTAATTGGGGATAAAAATTATTAATAAAAAGTTGAAGATTTAATAAGATAGTTCTTACTTTAAAAATAATATTTTTAAAATGTTTTATGACCCTAAAGGCATTCCACAGGTTACATTTTAGATACCAAAAAGTATAGTATTTATATTCCTTAAAAAATTTATTTTTTAAGCTGTGTTCATTTTAATTAGGGATATAAAACATTAAAATATAGTTAAGGGATAAATAAGACAATTGTTACTTAAAAAACAATATTTTTAAAATGTTTTATGACCCTAAAGGCATTTCACAGGTGTTTAATTTTGATTACCAAAAATTATAGTATTTATAGTATTTATTCCTTTAAAAATGTATTTTTTAAGCTGTGGAAGTTTATTTAAATCAGGGATATAAAACATTAAAATATAGTTATGGGTTAAATAAGACAATTTATACTTAAATAACACATTTTTTTATATTTTTTATGGCCTTAATGGCATTTCATAGATGTTTAATTTTTTTTACCAACAAATTTAGCATTTATTTCCCTTTAAAAATGTTTTTGTAAGTCTTTAAATAATTGTTTTCCCAAGATCAAATCTTCTTTGAAATGATAAAAATGGTTAAATATTTCAAAACCTTGTTTTATAAACTTTTCTAAAAGCACAGAGATGTGTAAGTTTTGTTTTGGTAACCCCTAGCATGCGACTAATGTATAGATTTGTTTTTAAGCCCCTCTTCGAGAAGAATTTCCCCCAAAAAACTCTCAAAAATCCACCCTTCGACCTCACATTAATCATATATTTTCCTACCTCCCCTCCACAGAGGAGCTGTACGAGTACGTGACCACAATGGTCTGCGTGGCGGTGGCCGGGCGACCCATTATCGGTGTGATACACAGTCCCTTCAACGGCCAGACGGCCTGGGCTTGGGTGGGCAACTCCATGTCCGAGTACCTGGCCAATCTGCATCCGCAGCATGCGTCGGACAACCAGGCGCCCATCATTACCGTCTCGCGATCGCATACCGCCGGTGCCAAGGATTTGGCGCGAGGCATTTTTGGGGAGGATGTCAACCTGCTGACAGCGGCGGGTGCCGGGTACAAGGTGCTCCAGGTGGTGGCCAACAATGCCACCGCCTACCTGCATACCTCCAAGATCAAAAAGTGGGACATTTGTGCCGGCGATGCCATTCTGCATGCGCTGGGCGGCACCATGACCACGCTGAATGACCAGTTGATCAACTACGGGCCGGTGGAGTCGCCGGTGAACACGGAGGGACTGCTGGCGACGCTGGAACGACACGACGAGTACATGGACAAGCTGTCCAAGTACCGGGCGGCGCACAATGGCAAGCTGGCGTAGGGGTTGGCCTCCCGCTTCCTCCTTCCTCCGACGAGGAAACCCCTTCTCACTGATCGTTTAGGCAGCATTCAAAAATAGCTCTAAGTTCTAAAGATGCAAACCTGTTTTTCGTAATCTCAATCTTTGTTCGTGTGCTTCTCGTTTATTTTTTGTTTTATTTTTTTGCATAATTACGTTGGTTGTGCGGCGGCGGCGATGGCGGGGTCGTGAACCCCGAGCCAGAAGCCGCCCAGTTGGCTCAAAAAAAATAAACCTATTTTAAATTGTAGTCCATTGCCAAGCATTTTCTTTGGGGGTTTCACCAGGAGACTCGGCTGACTTGCGGCAGAGTTAAAAGAATTCAAGTATTTATTATGGATAAGCGGGGAGAATGAGGGCTAAGACTGCAAAGATGGTAAGAAACATTGAAGACTTCGACTATTTTCCATTCCCATTGTCCCATTTGTTCAACAGCTGAAAAAAAAACATTTAAAATTGATTTGCTCAAACAAAACACGATAAGCTTCGATTATGTTCCATTCCTATTGTCCCATTTGTTCAACATCTGAAAAGACATCTATGTTAATCGATTTATAATCGATTTTTTATAACGATATCCATTCAAACCTTTATTATTTTCCAGTTTTAGTACCACATATATTTAACAGATTGAAGAACATCATATTTAAAACCCATATTGTCAGAGAAAAACATTGTAAACTTTATTTATTTTGCAGTTCTTATTGGATACACTGCAGTGGAGCGCTATATATGTATGTATATCCTTCTGTTGAATTCTAGGATAAGCATAGACAAATGCGTATTCATATCGTTTTTTACATTAATTTTTCGACAAAATCCAATCCTGAAAATTAATTTAATCAGCATAAAACCTTAAGTGTGAACGGGTCCGTAAGCGCAAAAAAAAATACATCAGTTCCAGAGAAAACCTATTAGTTGCTTGACACTTGCAGTGTGTACGTGTCATTTTCAACAATCACAAAAAGCTAAGAAACTCCATTGAGAGTCTGTATAAGCTTCGTACTCAGACACGCGACAAGTGTTCCTAAGCGGTGCGATAGAGCGAGACGGTGACTAATAGAGGTGGAGAAACATCGATGCTAAGGAACTCTTTTTGCGTGTCTGAGTACGTAGCTTTATGGGTTGGAATGGCCGGAATCCCTTTAATTCTCTTTTTAGTGTTCATTGATACGACCGGTACAAACGTCCATAAAACTGTTGTATTTTGGAAGTAAAGAATTTTGATCTCAGAAATCAGATTGGTAAAATTTCAGGAAGAACACAATAGATTTAACGAAGTTTATAAGCTGGAATGGGTGGAATCTATATATCTTATATATCATTGAAAATGTATTTTTTTTATTACTAAGAACTATACATGTATGTAACCAACTAATATTTAACAAGTATATTGTTTGTATACCTTTCTAGTCTGCAATTGGATCATTAGGTCGATCCATTTTGATAAAATGTAAAAAATATCGAAGTTTTTACATTTTTATAACATTTACCTACACATTTTACATTTTCGTATAAATCAACCGATCGCTTCTATGGCAGCTATATGATATAGTTGTTCGATCTTAATGAAACCAAAACCGTAAAAAACATTTCTCGATATTTATACAAATACCTTGAGAAACAGAGAAGTTTTAATTTGTTTCCATTAAATTTCCGATCATTCCTATGACAGCTATAAGATATAGCAATCCGATTTTCATGAAATTTAAAATGTATAGCTATAATATAATTAAAGGATAATGTATTTAATTTGAGCCCAATATCTTCAAAAACAGCGAAAATATAACATTTTTGCCCTTTAGTTACTATGAAAGCTATAAGATATAGTGGTCCGATTCCGGCAGTTCCGACATATATACTAGCTGCAATAGAAAGAAGACAATGTGCAAAGTTTCATTCAAATAGCTCAAAAACTGAGAGACTAGTTTGCTTAGCAACGGACAGACGGACAAACGGACATGGCTAGATCTACTCGGATGGTGATGCTGATCAAGAATACATTATGGGGTCGGAAAGTCTTCCTTCACTGCGTTGCAAACTTCTGGACAAAATTATAATACCCTGCAAGGGTATAAAAATAATGAAATTAACTTTTCAATTGACGAAAATGTGGATTATAAAACAATATTATTAGCTCTATCTCATGGCATTAATGCTTTTTTAAGTATATTCGTTTGGAAATAGTTTAGCTAATATCACCAAACAGCGTTAGGTATTAAATTGCCTTCAGAATAATATTATTAATTAGAGATTTAGCTATATTTTGTTAGGCAAATAAAATGGAGCTCATTTCCTGGAGTCCTAAAAAAAAAACACCTAAAAAGAATACACTTGATCTTGAACTTATTGAAAGGAATATGGAAATGGGAGATAACAAAACATGTTTCATCTGACTGTACCATAATAAGCACTTAATTCTACTTTCAAGCGAGTTGGCCGTCCCTTTCCGTTTGGCAACTCTGGAATGTTCGTAAATTGGCACAGTCTTCGTAAATTTCGTGCTGTCCGGTTGGAGTTGAAAAGAACTTGGTGAAAAAAAAATAAAAATAGTGAATAAAAACTAAAATCTACCACAGGTGAGTTAATTCTGTGCATTACTTGTTTCAATCATTCTTGTACTTTCGTAAAAGGCGTTTGCCTCTGCAGGAAAGTTGTTAATTAAAGTTTATCTACAAATGCGGCGTTTGAATTATATTTCTAAACAAGATTGTTAAATTTCCCTGCCTTTTCAATGTAAAAATGGAGGTCTGACGTGCATTAAATCTGCGAAATCTTGTTAAGTTCTTAGAAATTGAAAGAAATCTGCACTTCTAGATATTTGCAAAGTAAAATCGTGCACGTTTGTGTGAAGGTCGCAACATAACCTCTTTTTTTATGTGGAAGTGTGCTAATTTGTTTTGAGGCTAGAAATTAAAATCTGCTGTAATCGTGCTCATCAACTCAAAATTCTAAATTTTTTTTCGTCCGTGCTAATAATTTTAATAAAACCTACTAGTTTTTGTCCGTATTTTCTTGCAAGCTCTGATTATTGTCGAATGAAACTGTCTGCCAAACAAACATGGTGCATAAAATGCATACTAATACAGAAATAGCGAAAAATAAACCAGAATCTCTAATATTGTGTTGTCTTCCGATCCGCTTGCTCATGCGCAACAGTAAAAAGTTTCAACTTAACCTATTTCTGAGAATGTCTTCTTGTTGTATTGCAAATTTATTTACTAAAAACCAAAATCTGTTGTAATTGTGCTTAGAAACTCAAAATTTTACATTTCTTTCATTGTGTTGATAATTGTAATATAATATTCATTAATTGTGGTCCGTATTTTATTGCAATCTATGATTATTTTCAAGAAAAATGTGCTTGAAACATATAAATTTCTTTAATAAAAAGCTTCTAAAAGGGATTTATGCAAGTTTTTGGCTGAAATGACACATACAATTTTTAGCCTGAATGTATTGTCACAATTTTTCCCCTTATGGGATTTCTAGTTAGTGCGAGAGAGACGGCAGCAACTTGAAGTCGCGCTGCCGCTAGCGTCAATAAATGTTGCCGTCTTTCTCGCAATCATTAGAATCCCATAAGGGAAAAATTGTGACAATAAATTGAGGCTAGAAATTGTATGTGTCATTTCAGCCTTATTAAGAAAATGCGAAAAGCAGCATATTCTTTAGAAATTTAAACGTGTTGTGTCTAAAACGTTAAATTACACATTTCTTTTGCTCGTGCCAATATTATTAATATCAAAGAAGTCCTACAGAAAAGGCTGTGGTTTGGAAGTATATTGCGAAAGTGTCCAAAAGTCCAAATTAAAAGGTCAATTGGTGACTAAAATATTTAATTGCGTAATTATTTGGGACCTTTTTAATTTGTATTTAATCTACAGTGATTTCTGTGGCAACTCTTCTAAGCTTCTACTATAGTTTTTCTGTGCATTTTCATGCATTGAACACCAATGTTTTTCCGTAAAACGCGTATATAAGTCTTACTTTTAATATGTGGAGAAAGCAGCATATCTTCTTAAGTTATTGTGTGCTTTTCCGAAACGCTTTCATTTGTGACATGTGATTGTGCTTACATTTACCAATTTGAAAAGTGATAAATTACATAAATATCGATAAGGACACGAAACATCGGTATGGCCAGACCTAACCGCACCTATCGCTCGCCGACCATCACTAGTTCTAAAAAAAAAAATTAGAACCTTCGAATAGTAGGGCAACACTGGCTGCGCGTTATTTTTTTATTGTTGTAAACTATTTTGCTGTGTGTGTGCGCGTTTTCTGTTGTTGTTTATTATGCATCGGCTTGGAAATTGTTAATTAAATGCGCGCCACCCGCGCCCGGCATGTAATCAAAACGAAACCATGGACATGGGCGGCCAAAAGAATGCGGCGGGGCGTGGAGATCGCAGTAGCAGCACCCGTCCCCGCCCCCCTCTGCTGGCGTTGCTTCTGTTCCTTGCATTGACGTCGACGGCGGCAGAGGCAGGAGGAGGAGGAGAAGGAGGAGTAGCAGCAGTTCCTGATGTCCAAGTCCAGGAATCTACTGGAACCCCTGGCTGCCCGCGCAAGTGCAGCTGCAGGAACATCTCGGAGAACATCCATAGCCTGCGTGTGCGCTGCGACGAGCAGCAGATAGCCAGCTGGCGGGAGCTGGAGTTTGGCGAGGACGTGACCGCCAGCATTGTGGGCATGTAAGTGTAGAGGTTCCTCCAGTTGGATGCAAGATTACTCAATCCCAAGCGTCGTTCCCCTTCGTAGCAACGCCAGCAAGAACGCCATTGCCCACATCAGCTCGGAGGACTTTAGGAACTTTACGGAGCTCAAGCGGCTGGATTTGTCGTTTAATCTGCTCACCGAGCTGGACAGGGAGACCTTTGGCGACAGCCTGGCCCATGTGGAGCGGCTGAAGCTGGCGGGGAATGCCATCAGTCACATCTACGAGGGCACCTTTGACCATATGCCCAAGCTCAAGCAGCTGTAAGTTGCAACTTTCGGCTTTCCGACTCCATCCGAGTATACTTAAACCCCTTTCTGTGCTTCCCTTTGCCAGCGATCTTAGTGGCAATCCTTTGGCCTGCGACTGCGGCCTCATCTGGCTGATAGCCTGGTCCAGCGCCCGCGATGTGCGCCTCCAGCCGCCGCCCAAGTGCGACTCTCCTGTGAACTTTCGTGGCATGCCGCTGAAGAAGCTGCGCGTGGGCAAGGATTTCCATTGCGAAACCCTGCTCCAGCCTCTCCTGGAGCTGATTCCCAGCCAAAACCAGGTGGCCTTCGAGGGGGATGAGTTGCAGCTGAAGTGCTATGCCCCCCGGGTGGCCATTGGGGTGCCGCGGGAGAGTGAGGATCTGCCCACACGGGCCTATGTCTTTTGGGGCTGGTCGGAGAAGATCAGGGCCAAGAACTCCACCGAGGACATTGTGTACCAGGACCCGACCAAGGTCTTTGAGGACGTGAGCCTGGAGACGCGCCACTCCACGGACTCGGGGATACTCCAATCGATCCTGCGCATTGCCAGTCTCACGCAGAATCACACGGGAATGTGGGATTGCACGCTGAGGAGCCAGCAGGCGAACCTCTCCCAAGCCATCGTGCTGCATGTGGTGGCCAAGGGGACGCTGTACTGCGAGGCCCGGGTGGTGCACACCAACAAGGGCACCTACCACTGGCCCCGCACGATGCGGGGGGAGACGGTGCTGCAGGAGTGCGTGGAGGAGCCCAGCGATGCCACTCAGCCAAGGAGAGCCTCGCACGAGTGCGGACCCTCGGGAGAGTGGCTCAACCTGGACACTGAGAGCTGTGTCTATGTGAGTGAGACCACGCGCATCCTGGAGCAGTTTGCCAAGGTCAACCTGACGCTGACCAAGGGACAGAATGCCTTGGAGATAGCCCGCCGCCTGCACAACTTTACCCAGGCGCAGACGCAGCTCAATCGGATACGGGATCCCATGGATCTGGAGTACATAGCCAGGACCTTGGTCAAGTACCTGGACCAGCTGGAGCAGCCGCAGCAGCAGCAGGAGATTAGCCATTTGCTCATGGATATAGTTTCGCAGTTGCTTAACCTGCCTGCCCACCTCTTTCGCTCGGCCCAAGCGGAGCAGGGCACGGGCCAGCGGCTGCTCCATGTGGTGGAGTCCTCGGCCATGCGCCTGGCTTTGGCCAGCACCCAGGCGGAGCTGCTGTCGGTTGAGATGATTCCCTGGCGCAGCTCCTCACAAGCCCAACAGCAGCGGAATTTGTTCGTAGAGTTCTTCAACATCAGCGTGGAGGCCTTTGTGAGCCTCTCCTGCGTGTGGTTGGAGCAGAGTCCAAGGGGATTCCAGTGTAATAGTGCCAATGACACCATACCCATGTACGAGCATGGGGATATAGATGCCGCTATACAGCTGCCCTACAGCGTCATAGGGAATAGCACAGCCGCCGCAGCCACAGCCCCTGCTCCTCGCAGCCTTCGCCTGCTCATCTCCCTCCACAGGAATGGCAAGCTCCTGCCCAATCTCCGTGGGAGCCACAACGAAACCCTCTCCTCCGCGGTCATTGGGGTGCTGGCCTACAGCAGCGAGGGAGAGGCGCTTAGCTTCCAATCCACCCTCGACCTGGATCCCGAGGAGGATGTGTACCAGCAAAGGGTCACAGTGATGCTGCGTGCGCATCCCTACCACCACCCGCTGAGTGCCCCGCAGCCCGCGTGGTGGGATGCGGAGGAGCAGCGCTGGGAGACGGGAGTGTGCCAGCAGCACTACCAGCATCGCACTTTGGTCATGTTCAGCTGCAGTCGCACGGGTTACTACGGTTTGCTCCAAAGGAGTCGTTATCTCAATGACTTTCGGAGTGAGGAGGCGGGCGCCAGGTTTAGGCATCCCCCAGCGGCGGTTTATGCGGGCTGCGGCCTGCTCTTTGCCTGCTGCGCCTTCAACGCCGTGACCTTTGCCGTCTTTGGGCGGGCGGTGAGGATTAACCGGGTGCAGCGGCATGCCCTGGTCAACACCTGGCTGGCACTGGGCTCCTTGGCTTTGGCCTTCTCACTGGGCATCTATCAGACCACCAGCCAGGTGCAGTGTCGCCTGATGGGCCTGCTCATGCACTACCTCGGGCTGTGCGTACTGCTCTGGGTGTGCGTCAGCCTGAGTAGCATGTACAAGAGGCTCACCAAGAGCACTACGACCACCTCGGGGCAAGGCCAGGACCTGGAGCCGCAAAGGGAGAGGGAGAGGAAACCTATACTGGGCATCTACCTGGTGGGCTGGGGCATTGCCTTCTTGATTTGCGGCATCAGCAGCGCCGTCAATCTGGCCGAGTATGCGGCCTACGACTTTTGTTTCCTGCACAGTTCCACGACGCTGAATGCTCTCCTTGTGCCCGCCGTCATCCTGGTGATCTTCTGTGGGATACTGGCCTTGTGCATCTACTACCAGCTGAGCCAGCAGGCGGTGAATGTCCTGCAGCTGCACCAGCATCAGCAGCAGCAGCAGCACCAGCAGCAGCAGCAGCTCCACCATCACCGCCAGTATTCGGAGCAGGCCACGGAGCACATTGATCTGGATTGGCTGGACGCGAATGGCAGTGCCACGGGTCGCAAGGTGGAGGATCACCTCCAAGAGCAGTACAGCACACTGAGTAATCCTTTAAGCAGCATTGTGGACGATTTCGAGCGCTCCAATCTCTCTCACTTGCGCGGACACTTCATCTTCTTGGTGCTCTACGCGGGAGCCTGGTTATCCGCTGCTGGCTACGTGAGCGGCGGCCGCCAGGAGCTGTATGTGATGCTGTTTGCCGGCTGCTGCTCCTGCCTGGGCCTCTTCCTGCTCATCTTCTATAACCTAAGCAGGAATGATGCCAGGCAGGCCTGGTCCCAGGGCAGAGAAGGGAGAAGCCACGGCGGGGGAGGAGGCACCGGCAGCAGACCCATGAAGCTGGTGACCTACAACAATGGCAGCCAGGCTAGAGGCAACCATCCCATGCCCGGACCCGGCACCGCCATGATCAGCAACTCCATAGTGGCCTACAAGGCGAATCCTGGCCCCGGTAGCCTCTACGAGGCCAACAACTCGGCCGGGTCGCGCTCCAACAGCCAGTGCTCAAGGAGCATGCGTAGCCAGACAAGGAGTCAGACGAGGAGCCAGCAGGAGCAGCAGCAGCTCGGAGGTGGCGGTGGCGCTGCTGGCATGACCATCATCAACAACAACACCAATCAGGGACAACAGGGAGGAGCTGGAGCAGCCCCATCTGGAGCTCCATCGAACTCCGTGCCCCCCCACAGCCTGAATGCTCTCCTGCACGGCTCCAGCCACGACCTCATACCCTCGGCGGAGCTCTTCTACAATCCCAACCAGATCAATGTGGCCCGCAAGTTCTTCAAGAAGCAAAAGCGACTGGCCAAGCGCAACAACTTTGAGCTGCAGCGTCAGACAATGCCGCAGCAGATGCAGCTCCAGATGCAGATGCAAATGCAGCTCCACAGCCAGCACAGTTTGAGCGATGCCAGTTCGGAGCAGCTGTACAGCAGGCACCACAATGCCATGACCCTGCTCGCCGGAGGCAGCAAGGTTAACAACACGAATTTGCACTACAAGAACCAGGGTTCGCCCATGGCCATGGCCCCCAAGGAGAGCGGGGGCTCCGGAGGAGACTCCCTGCAGTTCAAGCGCTTTGTGCCCGCCAGCGCCTCGTCGGCCACGAAGATCATGCAGGCCAACATCTACACCAATATCCCAGAGACCCTGACGCCCCAGCACGAGGTAATCAAGCTGAGAGGGAATGGACGCACCAGGACACCCTCGCTTCTAGATGAGACTCTCCACGAGCAGGATGACGACGAGGAGGAGGAGGAGGAGCAGGAGCAGGAGCAGGCAGCGGCGGCAGCCACGGCTGAGTTAGAGGAGGAAGATGCCAGCTCCCTGGACGAGCATGCCCCTCTGTACGCCAACACCCTGCCCCCGGCCAGTGGGATGAGCAGCCTGCTGTTCCGCCAGCAGCGAGGGCCAGCAGCCAGCAGCGGCGCCATCATCAGCTCCACGCCCGTCAAGCAACCGAGTCTGGAGGCCATGAACAGCCTGGGCCTGCCCGAGATTAGCCTGGAGGAGCCACTGCTGCAGGTGCACGAGATCTATGTGTCCAACTCGCTGCAGGTGACCACCAACAACAGCATCGAGCTGGACGACGACTTTCCCAGTGTCCTCATCCGGTTCAGCCAGCAGCAGCAGTCCAAGTCCCTTAATAACATTAGCGAGATGCTTGGCAGCGGAGGAGGAGGAGAAGCTACTGGGAAGGATGAGCCCCCGGCAGAGCCCAGTCAGCATGAAAACAGCACTCTCGAAGAGCAGCAGCAGTCGTACTCCTGCTCCAGCCACAATCTCAGCCAGCTGAAGGCGGCCGCCGCGCATCATCATCATCCCAGGGAAACGGAAACGGAGACCGAGGACGACAGCCGCCTGCTCTCGGGGAGTCCTACGAACGAGAGCGATCTCAACTACCAGAACTCGGAGATTAGCATCCGCAGCCACGGCCTGTACGCTCCCCAGGCGGACAATGACCTCAATCTGACCCTAACCGACGACTTTCGCTGCTACCAATCCTCGAATGCCAGCGACGCCGATGTGGATGTCCTCAATGAGTTTGATGATGAGTTTGTGGCCGCCACGGGCGGGGATCGGGTCACCGGGGATCCAGAGCAGGACATTCATCACGACCAGGACCAGGACACGTCCATTGATGAGCTGTACGAGGCCATCAAGTGCCGGAGTCCGCTGAGGAGCAAGCAGGATCAGGTGGCTGAGCGTTTTGAAAGGGAGAGGGAGAGGGAGAGAGAGCGGGAAAGGGAGCGGGAAAGGGAGAGCCAGAGGGAGAGGGACAGGGACAGGGACAGAGAGAAGACGACGCTGAGCAACTCTCACAACGAAAATCTCAACGAGACCATCGAGGACGACAGCAGCCAGAGCAGCGTGATCTCGTACATTGATCCCAGGGCCCAGGTCAACGAGGGTCCATCACAGCGTCCCTTTCCCAGCTAGCTCATCCCTCCCCTAGTTAGATGTATATAGAAGATATACAGCATCCTACCCAGCTTGGTCCACACCCAAAGTATTCCCTCTTACCCACCCACCACCACTGACACACTCGCCAGAGATATATCCTAAGCTCTCACCCACTCAGAGATCCCATAAACACTGAACTTGTAATTATAGTAAGGCCCCCCTCTATTTATTATGACTAGTATTATCCCATTGAGAGAGCTCCTCGTCCAGTCGTCGTTCGTCGTCGAAGGATATTAAGAGCTCACCAACTAGGCTAGCATCGTTTCCCATTTCATCACAACGCATTACGCATAGAAGGAACCCCGCAAAGATCCCCACAGAACACATAATGAATAAGTTTTAATTTTCGGTAAAGCAAAATGCATTTAAATGTAGGCTAAGTTTATATTTAGATATAAATAAATGAAATGTTCACATA
>VNJO01006332.1:0-145860 GCA_008042535.1 Drosophila tani | reverse complement strand
AACAAAATGTTCCTACATTTTTTCGAGGGTCAGCTTAGATATTCTGAGGCAAACGTTAGGCGTTTGGCAAGATGCTTTATTGTTAGCTAAGGCCCTTTTCTGGAACTTTTTGTCATGAGGGTATTCTCTCTAAGGTTGCTTCTTATTGTTTCCAGATTTGCATCGATTTTACATTTTTTTTAAGGCTGCAGCAGACATGAATGTCTTATGCATCGCCTGCCTCACTTGGCGATCCCCTGACTTCTTTGTCAATATCTTTAATCGGCCGCTCGATTTTTTGTACATATCGCATATGTGATCATTTTAGATGAGCATCCAATAATATATACCCTTTAAAGTAGGTTTTTCTTTCAGAGATAATCTTTTTAATCAGATTTTGCCTCTCGGCAGCAATTTATTTTCCACATTCCATGTTGCCAGGACCAAATATAAACTAAGAATCTAGAAATGCTCAAAACTGTTTGATAACATCCTAAAGTAATGTTTAAGACCAAAAATCTTAAGAAAAGTTTAGTAAATTTAATAATTTAAAAAAATTTATCTGACACTACTATTATTTTGACTGCGCCAAAAACGTGCTTAATTGGGAAATAATGCAAAATAAAATAGAAAGAGATGTGATAAGACGACATCACTTCATATACTGGGACAGCAGATATTGGCAAGTACTAATATGAAGAAATGAATTGGACTCGTCAACGCATTGGGAAGATACAGCCGAAACACTTTTCACTAGACCATCACTACTATTATTTTGACCGCAACTGTATGTACACATGTAGATCTGTAACAAATCAATGCAGCTGTACGCTGCTTAGCGCATGTGCGCATGATTCTAAATATAGCGGCAGTTTTGAGCGTAACACAAATAATGTAATGTCAACTGAGACCCTGCGCGGCATCTCAGCATATCTTTAAATATAGCGGCCAAATGGGCCTAACACAAAACACTGTATATGTAATTTGAATCCATGCGTGGGAGCCACGAATTCTGTGTCTTTCCTATCGCACTCAAGAATGTAGCCAATGTTAGGGTTAAACAAACCACTGCGTTGGTCTAGCGATAAGACTAGTTTAAGAATTTCATGAACGCGACCTAAACGCGGATATTGAAATAAAGAATCAGTTTGAAACAGTAACTCAGCAAATGAAGACGTCTTTTTATTTAGTCGTTCTTTTCACTTTCCTATTTCCACTCACTCCAATTCCATAGGGAAAAAAATAGAACCAAGTTTCAACTTCTATTTGCTTGCAATTTTCCATGAAGCTCTATTCCATTTTTTTGGCTGCCTGTTTTTTTGGCTTCTGGCAAATTGTTGGCCATTTTTTTGCACCGGATTTTGTACACTTCGTTCTCATAGTGATGAAATATTGGTATTTACTTGCTGGTCACAATTTGCGAAAAAGCGTAAGCCTGATTGTTTTTTTTTTTACTGCCTGAATGCAGCACGGAAAATGGAAAAGCGAATTACATTTGCATCGGCATATGTTGCGGCTGTAAATGTATTTGTATTTCCGCATCTGCATCTGCATCTATTACGGAGATATTGTATCCTGTATCTGGCGGTGCATAATGGGTTTACCGACGGTTTTTATGACCCCAGGTTTTAATGCATTCACCATTATTGCCGTTCGAATGGCTGCTGTCTTATTTCCGTATTCCCTGGAAGGACCAAGGAATAGCAAGGACTTGGCAAGGCAAAGATACAAAAAGAAAAAGAAAGGCAAAAGAAATGTACTCAATTTTATTCAATTGCACTTTAAGGAAATAAAGGTAATAGAGGGTTTCGGGAATATTTTATGACATGTTTTTCATTGGGTTATTATATTTAATGAACTTGATTTTGCTTTGAATATATTTATGTTTTGTTTATAATGTATTTTCTTTTAATGGACTTTGAGCAATTAAAGGTATTAACAAGCTCTTCGATTTTTTTATAACTTTAATAACTGTTTTTATATACATTTTTCATAGTTTATTAGATTAGATTTACTTGATTTGCTTTAAATGTATTATTTCTAATGTTCCCGTTTAAAATATATTTATAAAATATACACCTTTTAATTTAATATACTTTATGGAAATAAAGCAAGATTTCATAAATTTCCCTTTAATCACAGGTTTCTGGAATATTTTATAGTTTAAATAATTAATAATGGAGTATTTTTCATTGGGTATTACTGATAACTTTTTACTTACTTAATATTTAATTAATTACTTAATAACTTTAAAATATGTCAAAATAAATATAATTTATCTGTAAAGGCTGAACTCAGGCGACAGTTGCTAAACTCCAAAAAAACCATATTAAGATATATTCTATAAAAAATAAAATAAAGAATTCGCACATTCTTCAGTCAAAGTAAAGCGATAAATTCATGCAACAACTTTAAAATATGTCAAAATAAATATAATATATCTTTAAAGGCTTAACTCAGCAAACAGTCGCCAAGCCAAAATCTAAAAACCATAAGATATATTTTCGGAATGAAAAAAAAATAAAATGAATAAGATGTAAAACCACAAGATATTCTTGAATCCGAGCAAAGTAGGATCTGACTGAACAAATACTCCCACTCGAAACCAAAAACCAAAAACCAAAGACAAAGAACAAATAAAGCCGAAGGATGAATCTATGCAGTCATCGACAAAACCAGCAACAGAGATCGGAATAAAAATAAAACAAATAATTAATAATATATAAAAAATTAAACCACTTTAAAATATGTCAAAATAAATATAATATATCTTTAAAGGCTTAACTCAGCCGGCAGGCACCAAGCCAAAGTCCAAAAAACCATAAGATAAATTTTCGGAATGGAAAAAAAAATAAAATGAATAAGATGGAAAACCACAAGATATTCTTGAATCCGAGCAAAGTAGGATCTGACTGAACAAATACTCCCACTCGAAACCAAAAACAAAAAACCAAAGAGAAAACTTGCGGAACAAATGAAGCCGAAGGATGAATCTATGCAGTCGTCGAAAAAACCAACAACAGAGATCGAAATAAAAATAAAACAAAAAAAAAGAAAAAAAAAATAAGAAGAATAAATAAAATAAAATTAACAATATACATCTGTTTCAGACTGGTTACCACTAATTTGCAGCTAGAATCAGTTGAGAATTGCTGTGCAATGCAAGGGGAACGAGGACAGGGACGCCAAAAATTATGCTTCGATTTCTTTATAATATTTTTGGGAGTTGCAGTGCAAGGTACAGGTATAGGTACAGGGGTACAGGAGTACTTATTTATACCCTTTAATATTATTATTTTTTAATAAGGTTTTAAAATAACAAATTAAATAAAATTACTTTTTTTGGTCTTAAATATATTCCTGATGCTTAACATATATTTATTTAAATTTATTTAAATATAAGACACCGTTTTCCTGTCTAAATTAAAGCCTATTGATTTCCTCTTCAGCTTGGGCTCCTTCTTGGCTTAACTTTAAAGGCCAAAGGTCTCATTTTTAACAACAAAAAAAAAAAAAAGAAAATACTAAACCAATATTATGATACGATGCGTATTTTTTGGCCCTAATTGCAGCCTCATTGAGCCCAGATTTGGTGTCCGCTCAATTAGTTTGGCTTTCCGGTAGGAGTCTTGCCCTTGGACTGCAGTTGCAGCTCGCGTTACGCATCCGACCCGTTGGCCGCCTGTAATTTTATGACTCTGCATCCGCTCCCTGGCCCTGGCCCTGGCCGAGCGGGTATTATATGTTAAATTTAATGTGCCCTCGCCATGGCAACAGGTCAGCGTGAGTGTCCACTCGGAGGAGGCTGGGACCGGACCGCCTTGAGATTGGGAAATACATTGCATTGCATCGGAAAATACCATTGCCATGACAGCCAATTATTTGCCGCATGTGGCACTGGCACTGGCAGTGTTAAATCGAGAAACGAACCGCGTAAACACCTGGGTTCCGGGGAGCTAACTGAACTGGAAACGGTCCAGTTTTGTCCTATAATTGGACAGGTTACGCAACACGAAAAGAAGATGGAAGAGAAAAATCGTAGGCAAAGAATGAAAGGTGAATGCAAAATCATTTCGATGATTGCAGCTCGCGACGGGAAGGGTGTCCTGGGCAGGACAAGGGAAAGGACATTTATATGCGGGCTTTGTAGCTGAAAATCTTCCAAAACTTCTAGAAGTTTCAATAATATTTTAGAGCAAATAATTTGTAATAATACTCGAATTAATTATATATTTTTTTTAAAACAAGTCAAGAAAGACATTTATTCAGAGAGACTTTTATCACTAATCTAAATATTTCTAAGAGTATTTAAAGAAAAGAAGGGGGAAAATGAGGCATTTAAGGCACTTTAGACCCACACTTAATTAAAGGGAATTTATAATCAAATATTTGCAAATAAAATACATTTTAAATTATAAGAATAGTTATGGCAAATTATTAAAAGTGAGCAATTTGTCTTAAAAATTCAAATTTCTTTTATCTCTTGATAAAAAGCGACTCTAAACTGAACAACAATTACCACAATCAATAATTTAAATACAATATTAATACCTTAACAATTTTATTTAATTGCTGCGACGCTTGCAAGTTGTGAAAAATATATGGATAAGATAAGTAATTTGTAGAAGAATAAAATAAAAACACAATAACAATATAATAACATAAAAAAAAAAATGTTCACAACTTTTATAACTTTTATAAGCATGACAAAAATTAAATTAAATGGTTAAGTTGCTTTAATTTAATTTCTGCCGTGCCTTCAAGTTATGAAAGTTGTGAAAAATATATAAAAATAATGCACAAAAATTCCTGTCAAGAATTAATGCCTAGTTAAGTGCGTTCATTTAATTTCTTGCAAGTTGTGAAAAATATATAGATAAGATGGTTAATTGTCAGAATAATAAATAAAAAACCCAAAAACAACAACTTAACCATTTAATTAAATTTCATCAATGCTGGCAAGCTATGAAAGTTGTGAAAAATATATTAAAATAATGCGCAAAAATCCCTGCCAAGCGAATTTCCGAGATTTTCCCACAGAAGAATCCTCCGAAATCTTCAGAGCCTCGCTGAGATTCGGCGCCTGTCGGTTGCCCCTTTGGATCCGCTGAATACCAGCGACCAATCCGGACGGAGACGATGCCGCTCCGCCGTAATTTCGACGCCTTCGCGTCTGGGGGCATGCGCTGAATGTGGCGCCAGTGCGAGCGAGAGGCCACTAGGCCCACGAAGTCCTTGCCTCTTGCTCCTGTCTCGTGTCTTGGCCCCAAGGCTAACCTGTTGACCAAGTGCCCATTGCGCATACGCCCCGTACGGCGCACGAGTCCAACAGGTAAGCCGCTGGCGTAGGCGTTGCAGCATCAGCCCCCGAAAGTGCAGCAAGTAAGTGCACCACCCACCACCACCACCCAGCCGTCCGCCCACAACCTTCCCGCCAGCGGGCAGCCAGGCAGCACGGCAGCCGCTGCCAAAACCGCTCGCCAATCGAAATGATCTGCCGGAGCCCACGCACCAACCCCGGCTCCTGATTCGATTGCCCTATGCAAGCGCCCTCAATGGCTGCATTCAGCTACTATTTGGGGGGTGGGGCAGTGATGGAATTGCCATTAACTATGAATATTTAATAAATTAAAGGGTGTTGTTTATTATTTACTAGGGCTAAGGTGACTTATCCTAATACTTTACTTATCCTAATACTATTTATTAAAGCGAGATGTTAAATTAGTTAATAGGATAACCAGTATTAATTAATTGAGTGAGAATTTATTTAATAGAATATTTTTCATAATATATGCATATATGGAATATATATCATATTATATATGTATTTTAATAGCAATTTAAGTTTAATAATTAAAAATTAATAATTGAAATAAATAAATAAAATAAATAAATATATTTATAAAATATATTTTAATATTATTAATTATTTAATTGTAACATATTTCTTATTTATCAATTTATTGTGCATTTATTTCTTTCATTATTAACACGTATATTTGTTAATTACAATATTGAAAAGCTTGAGGCTTAACAATTGTTGAACTCGATGGGAATAAAGTTTAAATATTTTAAATATAATTAAATGTATTTTAGCGACCTTTCTCCTTCTTAATAAAGAGTTTTACCGGCTCGAAATAAGTATATTATATACTTTAATACTATATATTTAAATATTATTATTTATTTTATTATAAATATATTTATTTTTTATCAATTTATTGTTCATTTATTTTTTAATTATTAACATATTCATATTTCTTAATAACAATATTGAAAAGCTTAAGGCTCAACGATTGTTGAACTCTTTGGGAATTATGTTAAAATATTTTAAATATATTTTAATATTATTATTTATCATTTATTTTATTTTTCATTTGTTTCTTTAATTAACAATATTGAGAAGCTTAAGGCTTAGCAATTGTTTATTTTTTTGGGAATTATGCTTAAGTATTCAATATTAAATATTATTAATATTTTGTATTATTTAAATATTATTTATTTATATATTACTTATTTGTACCTTTTATTATTGACACTTACCTTTATTCGTTAATAAAATATTGAAAAACGTCTTGGAGCTGCCAAAAGTTAAGTTGCGTAAATCAGCAAAAGGCAAGTATCATACATATTTCATAAAAATTATTAAAAGGTGAATAATATTGAGATTTAAGCCTCAAATCAAATACTTGAGACATTTAGTTACTTCTTAAAATTGTATTATCATATTTTGAATATTTATTATTATCTTGAATTGTATTAATAACTAGGAACTAGGAATTATTATTTTTTCATTTAGTACTCATTTTTATCTTTTATTATAATCGTTAATAAAAAGGTGCTTAATATTGAGATTTAAGTATTAAATCAAATACTTGATACATTTACATATTTCTTTAAATTGTATTTTCATAACTTTAGTATTTATTATTATCTTGAATTGTACTAATAACTAAGAAACTGGTGAAGTTGGTCTCTCTTCAAGTTAAAACCTTTTTAATGTGGTAATTAAGGAGAGATAGTTAATATTTTAATGATACTAGAAATCTATGATATACATTTTTATTTATAAGTGATTTATTTATTTTATTTTTGTTTATGTTATTTTTATTTATTTTATTTATTTATTATACGTTGTAGGCAAAAGTTTTAAACTTAGTCTATAGGAAGATTTATTTTATTTTTTAATGATACCGGAAATCTATGTTATTTATTTACAAATGTTCAATCTATTTTTTTTTTCTTAATTTAATTTCCCTTTATTTTTTTTATCTTTATTTATTAGTAATTTATTTTATGTTTCTGTACTTTATTTATATTTATTTCCTTTATTCACAAATTAATTATAGTTTTTGATCTCTTTATTTTCTACAAATACATATTTCGATAGATATATCCCAAGCGAACATCGGTCTCAATATCACCAGAAGCAACAGCCTTCCCGTGCCCCTCAGTCAGCGATTCAGCCGCAGCTGAGCCAGAGTGCCTTCCCCTCCAACGAGCATGGAGGCGAGTCCCAATGCGAATCCCAATCCGAAATGCGAATGCGAATGCGAGGATACTCGGGGCAGAGCCAAGCCACCCCCAAAGTCTCACCTGAACCTGGCCACGTAAGCCTGTTGCTGCTGCTGCCGCCGCTGCTGATGGTGTGTCTTCACAGCAGCTGCTGCGTCGTCGTCATGGTCGTTGTTACAGTTACACACTTTCCACTTGTTGTTCCTTCGGGTCCTTTGGGGGAGGGTGGCCCTGTTACGGGGGTGGGCGTCCTTCGGGGGTAAGGACGAGCGGACGAGCGACCGAAAGCGACCGACACGAGGTGTCCTCGTCAGTCGGCCAGCGGCAGAGCAACAGATGCTGTTCAACATCCAAGCCCAACGGTTGTGCGACGGAGCAACACACACCACACACACAGAGAGGAGCAACAGGAGAGCCAGCCAGGACATCGAAGCATCTCAGAAATCCGAGACCGAAACCGAGACCGAAACGGAAACGGAAACGGCAACGGAAACCGAAAGCGAAACTGTAATCCATGCAACAAGTCGAAGACAATATACTTTTTTTTGAAAGTGCCGATAAACTGTGTTTGTGACGAGTATTACTAGTGTACTTTACTAAGTAGAGAGAGATTTATTTTGTTGTGTGTTCTACCTACGAATATAAAATGCAATAACTCGAATTACCTGAACCTGAAACCAGAACCTGAAGCGCAGACAAAGTACAACAGACCGAAACCGAAGCCTTGAAGCTATATAAATACCTGATCTACAGATAGAGAGAAGAGAAGAGAGCGATAAGCAAGCCCCCGAAGGACCTGACAAGCAACAGATGCTTTATATTATACACCATATACCAATAGATATATCCAATGAAACGATAATAATCCCCGATAATAATCCAGAGCAACTTTAAATGCCTCAAGCGGAGGCCCAGAAGAAGGAGAGTTAAGAATCCCCCAGGAAAACCTCATCACAGAACAGAATCAACATGTGAGTACTAGCACTTGAACTAAGTTTAATTTATATTTGCCTTTATTTTGTATCGATTATTTTAATATAATAATTTCAATGCACTCCAATCAATTTGGCCCAAATTGTTGCCAAATGCGGCAATTGTTCTTGCCAATTAACGATTGTATGCCAATTGTTATGCAAATTGCAAATTGCAAATTGCAAATTGCAAATTGCAAATTGCAGAATGCCAAAATGCATTAAATAAATTACACGAAGCACTTCCTGTTTTCCGTAGGCATTTATGTTAGTATTTACCATTATTTACCATTTAGTTACAAGCACTTAAATATGTATATATATTTATAACACAAACACATCCTGTAAATCATTAATGGGAAAGTCAACAGAAAACAAACGATATAAAAGATAGATTCCTGGGAGATTAATCTCCCCCTAATTTAATTTAATAATTTTGTTTAGAAACTAAAATTCAACTCCCTTTGCTATGTTCACTTCAAAGCCAAGTAACTTTCAATTCTCTGGGGACCCGAAAAAAATAAATGCCATTTCCCAACATTATTTTCCGCTTTAAACATGAACTTACACTGCAAATCCAATCAAAATTCTGTCGAAATTCGGGCACTCTTCGCCGAGTTTGTTTTCAATGGGAAACAACTTGAAAACTCATCGGAAACGGAAACACGCCTCCATCGCCATTTCGTTTAAATAGTTTCCACTTGTTCACCAAGTTCTGTCCAAGTCCCGAGTCAGAGTCCCAGTCTCAGTCCCAGTCTCACTTTCAGTTTTAGTTTCCAATTGCCTCTCACTTGTCGTTTGTTATTTGTTGGCTTCTGTGCCTCGATTGTTGTCACCTGCGCCCAGGTAAGTACAATTTAAATGTCAAGTTTCCAATAAGTTGTCGGAGCTCGGCGAGAGCTGGGTTTCCTCTGACAAAATTAGAGTTTCTTAGGAGTAATTGGCAGAGCTAGGAAGAAAATGAAACTCCAAGCCTTAAGCAATAAGTAAAGTAATTAATCTTTAATTGATTTTAAATTTATTTTACATTTTATTTCTTTAAAAAAATAAGTTTATGTAATTAATAAAGGCTTGAAGAGTCAAGGAAGATTATTTCGCGAGTTAACAATTTAAAAGGGTTTATATTTTATTTTATTTTATTAAAATAATCATTTAAAAACAAATTTATATTTAACTTTTTTTATATTTTGTTCCTTATCCGATTGAAGTCGCTTGTGTTAGTTTTTTGGGCAGAAAGATTACCATATTTTTAAATCAATATTTTACAAGTTAAGAATTTATAAAAGGTTTAAAATTTAATTACTAAAAAAACGTATTTTTATTTAAATTTTCTTATATTTTGTGCCTTTTTTAATTAATTACTTAATTGAGAAATAAATACCTGAAAACTAGATAAGAATACTTAATGGCTTTTACCTTTATATAAATTGTTCATTTTTAAATTTTAATTATAAAGAAATGTATATATATTAATACAACAATATATACATTATTAAATAAAATTTAAGCATATATAATTATGAATAATATAATATATAACCTGCTCAAATTTATATTATATATTATTATAAATATATCTCCAAATAAAAGCAGAGAGAAAATACTGAATGCTGCTATTATTTTTTAAACTTTGACTCTACAAAAGATCAGATAACTTCTCACAATAACCTTTAAAAATAAACTAAGAAAATCTAAAGAAGGGAATTACTTTACTATATAATTAATTAAAAATATATATATATATTTCCCAATCAATTAGCTGATAGAAGTCGAAAAACCTCTGTAATTCGCAGGTGTCTGAGAATGGCCTTCGGGCCTTTGCTGTACCAATTGTTGAAAAACTTTAGGGCCAACCTGGCGTTAGCCTTGGTAGAAGCACAGTGGTAGTGGCACCATTAACCCCCGCCAGGCACTTCCCCCCGAGCACCATTAACCTGCAACGGGGGCATTGTTCCCGTGGCCCCCAAAGAAATGAGCATTTATTTTTAGAACCTGTTTACACAGACACACACAATGATTGAATCGACTGGGAACTGAGAGCTGGGAACAGTGAACTGGATGGCTGTGTGTTAGTAAGGGGTCCAGCTCAAAGGTAGGGCGCCTCATATGGGTTAAGGAGCAAAGCTTGGGGGGGCGTTCGTTCGACAATCATTTGTAAAATCAGAGACATTAGGCTCCATGACTGCCGATGCTGTCGGGCACTGCTCGTAATTTTTTAGGAAATATAAAAAAGGAATTTAATAATATTTATTTTTTATAGAAATATATATATAAAAATTTAATAATATTTTTTCCCTATATAATTGCTAAAAGTTATATTTTAAATATGACAAAAAATATACTTACTTAAAGATTTACTTTACAAAAACCCAAAAACAATGAAGTTAGGTCAATTTTTCTATCGCATTTCCATTATCCTTCCCATTGTTCGATTATAACCTTCAATATCCCAAATTTTAAGTGTTCTTAATCCCATGTGAACTCTATTTTCGGTTCAGTGTAGACGTCCTTCCTGCCGAGCCCTCTCCTGCCTGCGCTCATTAGTAGCACATTTACCGAGTACGTGATTTAGCTGCAAATGTGCAAAGGACCGAAGGTCCTGGCTGGCTGCTGCTGCCCGGCCCTAGCATAATGATAACTGTTGCTGGTTGCTGGCTGCTTGTTATATAGTCCCCCGATCCCGATACCCGCTGGATTTCCATATTTCCCATATCCCACCACGTGTGTCTGTGTGTCACTGGGGCTTGCGGGAATTCGGTATTTGGCCTTCAGTGGCATTTGCATATCGCAGCTACTGCTGCAGTTGTAGATGAAAACGGAAACGGAAATGGACTCGGGGCAATGTGATGGGAGAAGGTGCAGGGCAAAACGGAAGTGGCTGCAGAGCACACACACATACCACAGGTGGGCAATGTTACACAATTCCAATGATAGAGATGGCAAGGATACCTTGAGTTTACTTGGATTCAAGTGTTAGAAATATAAGCAATTAAGGTTTAAATATAATATTAAATTGTAAAATTAAATTGCCTCTGTTGTCCTTAATTTTTATCTGCAAATTTTTGCCTCGTCAGTCTCTGGTAGCTGGTTCTAGGTAATATAATTCTTTTAGTCACTGTTCGAAGGCCGAAACCGAAACCGAAACCGAAACAAAAAGGAGAGATTCCATTTTATTGAATGTCCTGAATGACAGTATCTTTGGGCTAGCCAGGACATTCCTTTGCTGCCAGTTAGCTCCCATCGATAAGTGGCCGGGCACACACACACTGATCAATGGCTGTCGCACTTCCGGCGCCCGCACATGGCGGCGTTTCCGGTGAAAGCAAGAGAAAGAGAGAGTTAGGATAGCGATAAGTTGATTTACACAGTGTCCCTTCCTGAACTGAAAAATCTACTCGCCTCGCCACACTTATGGTTCAATGAAAATGTTCACTCAATTACGCTTTAAGACTTAATTCACCAAATTGAAGCGAATGTCGTTAACGGAAGTGGGCCAGTCACTCACCCATACACACGCCCGGGTCTGGACACAGACACGAACTAAACAAACAAGAACACGGAGCCACACAGGCACCGATACAGACGCCTCCATCATTGTCATATATTCTTTATCATGGCTTCCTGATGCTCTCTTCCTTCCTTCCTTCCCTCCGCGTGTGTGTGTGAGAGTGTGTGTGGGTCTGGGGGTGCGTGTGTATTTTCGCTATGCAATGTTGTGGCTTTCGTTTGTCCACGGGAGCGTCAACAAGCGCTTTCAGGTGAAACCAGTGCCATAAAAAAGAAGACAGGAAACAAAAAGGGAAGCTAGCCTGCAGCGAGGTGAAGTCTGTATACCCTTTCAGGGGACTCGACGAATATAAATCTCTTGAAAAATAAGAGATATAAGATAATTAAGAGATATTTGAGAAGATATAATCAAGTTAGATAAAAAATTAATACGATTTTGGGACTTTGATGCGAGAGAGATAAATTCTAACGATCAAGAGAGCAAAGAAGCAAGCATAAAAGCAATAAAGCGAGCGAGTTATTGACGATCAAGACAACGAGTAAAAGCAACGACCAATGACGTCGAGAAATAGAATAACGAGAGAGTTAAGTTTGAACGATTGAGACATTTTTTTTTGTCATATTTTAAACTTAAATATTTTATATATTATCATGAAATATAAAAATCTTCGCCTCAATTCTATACTACCCCCTGCAAGGGTATAGAATCAGCACAAAAAAAGAAATAAAGACTGATGATGAGCAGCCAGACGACAATAAGGTGAACGAAAATAGATATGGCCCGTACCCACAAAACTAATTATGGTTAATTGTGGAGCAGTTGACTGCCACAATCGCTAGTTTGCGGTTTACAAAATACACATATCAATTTCCGGGACAAAAGCCAAACTAATTGAGTTACCAACTCTTTTAAACATTTCTAGATTTTCTGAATCGATACCTAAAAATCTATAAAAATCCTCTAAACATTTATTAAAGAAAAATTAACCCAAATACTTGCTTAAAATATTTGCCAGACTTCTTTTTTTTGTCCCTGAAAGTACTTGCACAATTCTCTTGATTAAAAGCTGAACTCAAATCTGGAGGGAACTGCGTCCTTCTGCGGTTCGCTTCGGTTCGGTTTTGGTCCTGTTCGTCTTGGCTTCTCTCCACCTGGCCACCTGGCCACCTGGCCCCCAATATCGCTTTAATCTCTTAGAGTTTCGCAACCGGAGCACGACAGCACTTATGTTTCATTCAACAGCTGGGAACTACCAGAACTACATGCAACTTTGACTGACTTTGACTGGGCTTAGGGGGAATTCGCAGTAATGCACCTCCGACACTCGCACACACACAGAGAGAGTCCTGCATAATACATAATACACACACACACACACGGCGCAGCACTTACAAGTTATTATTGCCCAAGGGAAGTCCGCCCAATCCCCACACACATATCCGCAAACAAGGACGATGTCCAGCGGCAACAACAATGGCTTCTCTTTTCGATTTGCAAATACAAAGACAGCGAGACTGAGACTGAGACCATTGAGGGACTTACTTGTAAGTAAGTTATGATCTGGATTTAGATTAGGAATTAGTATTAGTGGCCCGGGAAAGCCGGAAAGCAGGCAGGAGAAACAGGACCTTGGCAACCATAATTCCCGGCAACAGGCCAGAGGCTGAGGCTGAGCCGGAAATACAATATATTTAGTGGTAAAGTCATAAGGAAGATATCTGAGGGCTTTAAATTTAAATTAAAATTTTTAGGGAAAACATAAACACTCAGAGAATTTACAAGCTTGAAAAGTTCTACTTTTTCTTGATTGAAATGGCATTGTTTCTTCAAAAAAAAAAAAAGGAAATCGGTGGTCTTAAGCTTAAATTTAAATTCTCAGTAATTTATGCTTTCCAAATTTATTAATTTTTTTATAGGGAGAAACATAAACTCTCACAAAAATTACAAGTTTAAAAAGTTCTACCTTTTCTTGATTGAAATGGCATTGTTTCTCCCAACTTTCTATCCTGCCACTTGAGTCCTTTGAATAGACTTTGATTTGCAATCTGATTGACAAGCATCGTTTGCTGTTTGGTAATTTCATTTGCATTCCCAGCGGAGTGTGAAAAAGCAGGAAAAAACCGCTGTTATAAATACAAAAAAAAAAAAAATCAAGAAATAAATGATGCGGCGGCGGTTCAGCAATCCAGCAATCCGGCAATCCATCAACCCGGGGTGGTTGCCAGCGGCATCCTGGAAAACATGCTTAAAAATGCACTCAAGCGTTACAATCCTATCGATTTGATGCTGAAAATAACACACCTGTCTCGCGGTCCTCTCTCTGGGTGTGTGTGGGTTAAGCCAAAGGGTTAAGCTCACGTCCAATTTGAATACAGAAATTTGTGGAGGAAAAAAAGAGCTTTAAACGCTGCTTTTTTTCTAAAAATATTTCCAGAAGAAGATCCTCAAAAATTAAACTAAACTCAAATAAAATCCTAAAGATTTTTCTAAAATAATTTGAATACAAAAATTTCTGACGAAAAAAAAACAGCTTTTAGCGCTCCCTCAAAAATTAAACCAAATTCTTAAAAAATCCTAAAGTTTTTTCCTGTAGAATTTACAAGGAAAACTACTGTTAAAAAATTTCTCCTGTTACTTCATCAAGCGTCCTGGAAAATATCTCCTAAAAAATCATAAAGATTTTTCTCATAGAACTTACAAGAAAACCTACTCTTGGGAAATCTTAAATTTCTCCTAGAACTTTATCAAGCTTCCTCGGAGATATTTCCGCCATATTTAATTGATCCAAGATGCAGAGAGAGTTTAGTGTTTGTCCGCGAACTCCGCTTTCCTTGAATTGTGTCCACTTGAGGGCACCGCAAAACGCAGAAACTCGGAACGCAAGCCACGGGTGAAATGGCACAAAGGCGGCCACAAAACCACCACCACCCACCACCCACCGAAAGCAGGTGATGCCACAACACACAAAAGGTGTATTCAAGTGTGCCGCATAGAATTCACGGGCTGAATGCATGTCAAGAGAAATTGTAAAGGCTTTTTCCCACGTCACACCTGCACACCTGCTGTGGCACCGCCCCCCGAGGCAGGCAGGTAGGCAGGCTCAAGGTCATCGCGTAGTCATCAATGGCAGCTTAATAATACCAGCCAGCGCGATGACACAAGGACCACAAGGCTAATTACGTATGGTAAGCCCAGCGTCCGTTCAAGGACTCGCCTTGAATTCTTTTGCCTGAGAATGCTAAAAATATTTGCAGGCATTTAATTAATGAAAAATTAAAATTAAGGCCATTAAAACATTCATAAAAATAATAATTGATGGAGAGGAATGTAGAAAATATTTGCAGGCATTTAATTAATTAAAAAATAAAATTAGTGTCATTAAAGCATTAATAAAAATAATAATTGATTAAGAGGGAAACATAGAATGTTAAATTCTTTTTCTGTGTCTGGAAATGTTGCAAATATTTGCAGGCATTTAATTAATTAAAAAATAAAATTAGTGCCATTAAAGCATTAATAAAAATAATAATTGATTAAGAGGGAAGCATGGAATGTTGAAAATATTTACGCAGATATAATACCCAGACTTTTAATTAATTAAACACCGTAAATAATAATAATAATTGATTAAACGAGAAGTCCGGCCAAGGTAAAGCCTTGCATATTTAGAATTTCAAAATGTTGAAGAGTTCCATCCAAATGGAATGCAGCTTATTTTGTAAGCTGACAGACAGCCGCATGGAATTTGTGAAAAATGTTTAATTACATCAACTACATCAACTACATTGCTATTTGCGCTATTTAATCCTTGAACAGGATGCTCTGATGCCCTGATGCTGATGCTGATGCATTCCGGTGGCCGAACGGAGCAGCTAATTAGAGTCACAACCGCGACGAGGTAATCCCTTTCCCGGGGCCAGGGCAGGGAATTTGTGTCGAAGGAGCAAAAAATGCACCAGGACACAAGCACACTCCCATGTTAATTTAGTTGCTGTTGATGGCACTTGAGATAATTACAAAACGGAGACAAAACAACGGGCAGGATGTCCTCGTCATCATCATCAGAATCATCAGCATCAGCCTGATTGGGGGCAAGGGTCACATATCAAACATTGGAACACACACATCTCATTTATGTGTTATGCGGTTGAGCTCTGGGAAGTGTGGGCATGGATAGGGGTAACGGGTTGCGGGGCTTCTGAGAATCTGTCCACGCCTGAATGCCATGGGTTACCAGGGGCATTCCATTCCCGTCTTTTCCCCACATATATTCATAGATGTGGAAAGGGCGAGATTCCTGGGAGTTCCATTGTCAAATGCCCCTGGGAATTAAGGCAATTAATTTGCAATTAAATGTTTGTTCTAAAATGTTTCGTTGTAATAATTTATAATCATTTATTTAGGGCCTTATTATTGGAAACAAATAATTGCGGCCCCTTTAATAACTGAAATATTTCGTTTTTCGAACTTAAACATTGGTTATCCAAAGGCCGAAATTTTTTTAGCCTTTTTCCAGCATTTTCTTTCCCCGGAACTAATTTAATCCCCTTTTATATCTGAAATATTTCGTTTTTCGAACTTAAACATTGGTTTTTCAAAGGCTGAAAAATCCAGCATCAACCGGGGAATTTTCCTGGCATTTTCTTTCCCCCGAAACTCTCGCATAATTGAATTTTTACTACATTTAGGTAATTCGGTTGATTTTCCCTTGTTTTTCGTTTTTATTTCGGCAACCCGGCAGGCATTTAAAGTATTTCGCTAACGAGGTTGTGGATGGTCTGGGTAATCGATGGCTCGCATTTTTTTTATCATATCTTTATGAATTTGTGGCATGCAACTCGGACGAACTCCGAACTCGAGAGATCCCGGGGCAAAAATGCCGCAAAATGCAAAATGCCAATCCGCCGTGGAAATATTTCCATCATCATCCATCCTCCATCCTCCTCGGCCACATGCAGCGAGCGGCGAACGGCGACGGCGACGGCGACCTCGACTTTTGTGACAAAATATTTTGATTTCAACATTTTTGCGAGCATGTTTCTCCGCTCTCTGCCATGTATTTTTTTTCTTTTCTGTCCAGCTTTAAAAGTCATTTTAATAAAATTCAACGCGGCAGAGCTGCGACTTTTATTTCGATATATAACGAAACGAATTATTTGTGTATCGTTCACAGCTGAAATCCATTTTCGCTTGATTGCATTTTTCTGGTATTTATTTGAGCGTTTTACATGTGTTTTTTTTACAGGCTTAAGACTTACGCTTGTTTAGGTTTGAGAGTAAAAGCGATGGGATATTTATTTGAATAAATAATCCAATAAAAGATTATTCTTAAATAAAAGCAGAAAAGCTAGTTCGGAATTGTTAGCACTCTTTCGCGCCAGAAGGCGCACTTTCCAGTGTGACCAACACTTGTTGTGTTTCATTTGGTCTGTAATATTTTTTTAAAGCTTTTAAATATTTTTATTATTTTTATTTAAACAAAATTTCAACTTGAAGAATATATATAAGATATATAGAAAAGAATATGTAAAATAGAAAAACTTCAAAGTATTTTCTGTTTGCTTCCTAAATAACGCCTTCAAATTACTTGGAATTCCCCCAACTCACCTTGTTTTCCTTCACCAAAAAAACACAAAAACACGCGAAAATTAGAGGGAAAATTCGCGCACTTTCCGCTGCCAGGTAATTATGGGCCGGTATTACACCGGGATATACACACACATATTTCAGCAATCAATTCGGTTTTATTGCATATCCGATTGCAACATCATCCCCGGCCACAGTGTCGGTCGGTGTCCCATTGCCCAAAATGCGGGGGATGCGAATGACTATGGATATGGGGCAGCCACTTTATTTCTCTTTATTGTTGCCATTCGATCCTGGTTGTCCCTGAAAGGCCCCACCTTCATATGGGGCTGTCACAACTCCCAGCCATCGCATGGCAATGTTATGCAAATATCAAAAGCCACTCTCATGTCGGGCAAGGCCAGAAAAGAACAGCAGCCGGGCTGAGAGGCAGCCAACAAAAACATGGGGCCAAAGCTGACTGAACCTGGAACCAGAAAACCTGAAACTGAAACCGAAACTGAAACTGAAACAGAAGCTGAAGCTCAAACTGTAGGTGAAGCTGAGGCCGTAGTTCACTTTTTCGGATCCATCAATTCCGCATGCATGTTTGCGAGTCGGCCGCAGGCGACTCGGGATATGACATGAATGAAATAGGATTTTCCAATATCCAATATCCAATATCCCCCCCAACGGAAGGCAAACAGTTTGCCGCCAGAAAGTGGTCGGTCTCTCTTATTCGAGGTTTTTAATGAATTTTCGGTATATGTTTGCATTTTAATGCGGGCTCCACCTTTATCATGGGTTTATTTTGCTGCGAGAATTTACTGTTTAAGTTTTATTTAATGATGGAAGTTATTTGTTGGACAGAAGAAAGGTTGAGGGAAATTTCTGATAAGTTCCTAAGTAATCTTGGATTTAGTTTGGAGAGGGAAATATTTTGTGACAAAATTAATAGAAAAATCTCTTCTAATTAACCCATTTAAGTAAGATTTTTCGAGCTAGAACAAAGTAGGCCATGACTTTTCTGCTGCCAATTTTCGCAGACTTGACAGGTCTCAGTTTCACGTCGGTAGTCAAAGTGCAAAAACCCAAGAAATTTGTGTCTATTTAAAGGAATGATCTCCCGTCTTCCTGGCGGAGATCCAAGTAGAAGAGCCACACTGCGTCACTTATCCGATCCACGGTAGTTACCTGGCGGGGTTTGCCGACTGGCGACAGTGGTTCGAGGCCGGTACAGGTGCTCCTCACCGAAGGGGGGGCTCAATGGGCACCCTCACCCCCCGCTGATTCAATTCGCCTCAATTCATGTTGAAAATCGCGTTAACGTAAAAGCAGTTCCAACACTCCTCCGCACCACAGGACTCCAAAACAAAAACAACACAAAAAATCAGAAGAAAAACAGAAAAAAAAACAAAAATAAAGAGGCGAAAAATGGGAAGAAAACAGAAGCAAAGCAGGTATGCAGGTATGGGGGGGGGGGGGGGGGGGGGGGGACTGTCAGCAAAGTACCCAGAAAACCAACAGCCACCGCACCACCTGACCCCGGTTGCCAACATGTTTACTACTGTTTCGCTACAGGTGGAGAAAATGTACCAAAAATAGGCTAGAAAATTAGATTCTATTTCAAATCTCTTGAAATTTATTAAAAATGCTTTCTTTTTAAGTTATAAAAAATATTTGTATGCCTTTTCTTAGCGAAAATATTCTTAAACTCAATCGGGTTTTCCTATAATTCTACACTAAGCTCGAACAAATTATTTAAAATTTTTAATGCCTATGTTTGGGCAGCCAAAAAAATATATTTAAAAGCTTTAGAAAATCCCAAAGCCTTGAAATTATATTAAAAGGTGGAAAGGTGCTAAAAATCAAATATATTATATAAATATGATTACTTGTTAAGTTATATATATATTTCTAGCTCTTTGTTACTGAAAATATCCCAAAACTCAATCGGGTTTTCACTTTAGCTATGCGAGGCTCTAAAAATCGACTTAAAATTTGTAGGGCCTACTTTAACGCAGCCAAAAAAATAGATTTAAATTCTTAAAAATTTCTTAAAGTATCGAAATTATATTAGAAGGTGAAAGGTGGTGAAAAATATTTTTTTATATATATTTTGTTAACAATATTAACTTAAATATGTTTTCTTTTTACTTTTCACCCTATGGTAAGCCCCAAGAAACGCCTTAAAAATTCTAGTGCCTACTTTTGGGCAGCCAAAAAAATATATTTAAAATCTTTAAAAAATTTCAAAGTCTTGAAATCATACTAAAAGGTGAAAGATGGCGAAGAACAGGGAATGAAAAATACCAAGTGTAGATTTCAGGCAATCCCAACAGGGTATTCCAGTCCCAAATTCTGGGATAAAGATTTAAAATCTCTAGAAAATTCGGCAAAAAACATGTGTATACATTTTGATATACTCTCTCGCTGTGCATGCCAGGGAGGGGATGCTCCTGGATGTTCCACCTGTGGGTTGTCAAACGAAAGGCAAATTTTAATGCCAACATTGACAGGTGAGCGGCATATGTGTGTGTGTGTGTAAGGGAGGGGGGGAGGGCAACCAAGCGTGTAAGCCTAGCAAAGGGGAGGCGATAAAAGAGAGCTCGAAAAAGCAGAAAAAAATAAAAAAAAGAATGGGGATACGCATGACACTGTATCCAGGCACTCAGACGTCGCACAGCACCAGCTTTGGAGCCAATTGCCCTGGGTGGGTGTGGGTGTGTGTGGAAGTGGGTGTGCGACTGTGTGTGTATGTCATTATTGGCAGCTTAGACGGAAAATGCGAAAAACAAATCGAAAAAATATTAACAACTTATTCCTTTTGATTTTTTATTGGCCCATCGGCTGTTGCCACGCTTATTCAGCTAGAGTTGGCCGCGTTTTTCTCGCTTTCGTTTTTTGGCAGTAAGCTTATCTGTGTGGCATTTAAAGCCTGTCCCCGAGTCTTTTTCTGGCTGGAAATGGCAACTGGACCAGGACACGTTATCCGGTCAGTTCGATTAGAAACTGGTTCAAATTGTTTTCCGCCGGATTACAGAGTAAAGCGTATTTGTGCAAAATAGGTAGCTAACGCCATGCCATTTGATGGAAAATATACCTGCTTTAGTTTACTTGTGAAGTATTTGTTAATTTCTTATAGGGTTATGACACTGCCTTATTGGTTTCGGTAATTTGAGTCATGGTCCTCAGACAATTGGGTTTTAAGTAGGCGCAAAAAAATTAAAAATTTTACAACCAAATACAAACAATAAAGTCATCTTATGAATATATTAAGTTTACAAAATATGTATCCTTTATTTAACAGGGAAAACAAAAAAAGTGTTACCCTTTTATTTGTAAAGAGATTGCTAAAAGTTAGTGCCTTAACCCCCAATTACAATTTCCAACTGAATATTTCACATTTTCCATCCAAATACAAACAAAAAAGTAATCTTATAAATAAATTGAAAGTTAATTTACAAAATATGTATACATTATTTAACAAGAATAACATGTAAAATTTTTCCAAAAAAGTGTTACCCTTTTATTTGTAAAGATATGGCTAAAAGATGGTGTCATAAGCCCCCAATTACAATTTCACATTTTCCATCGCTTCAGGCACAATTAAGCCCAAATTTAAACTGAAATTTCATTGATTCGATAAAATCATGAGTTGAAAGACAGCAAGTGCCATAATTGTAATAAATTGATTTCATTGTAAAGCAAATAAGGCCGAGATGATTCTATAATTTTGCGCTCTATTAGGCGGGCCGCAAAATTGATTCAATTCTAGCCAGTTATCCTGCTCTTTCGGCGTGAAAGCTCCTTCGAAGGAGTGCGGTGCTGCCCTTTCATGCATACATATGCGCTCATTTCACGCCTCGTGTTAATGGCTTTATACGCACACACTTATGACGCGGGGTGTCTGAGGGCTGAAAGTGGAAAGCATAGCAGCAACAACAAACAGCCAGGCATGAAAATTAATGATATTTTAATGTAAAAACAATACCAGCCACTTAAGCCGCATTCGTATCAATGTCGTGCTCTGTGTGTGTGGTGTGTCGGGGTGTGTGTATTTCAATTTTCCGGGGAACAGAACGAGTGAGCCGTGGCTGAAGCCCTAAGCCCAAAGCTGATGAGCAGCGCAGCCACCCCGGAAAATTGGTAGCGAAAAATCCAGCCAGCCTGCAAAATTATCAACGTTTCCCCTTTTTATTCTTCTCTGTTCTTTTTTTTTTTCTGCTGGATTTGGGCTTTCTTTATTTTGCATGGCTACCCCGGCGTATACGCAATGTGTGTATACAGAGAGCGCGGGTGCGCGGTATATTAAATTTAATGTACATAGTTTGCAGGACACAAAGGCGCCACAGCCAACCACTGACGGAATGTTCAAAAATCAAATTATTACTTCCTTGTCTGTGCTGTTTCCTCTGTATATTTTTTGTATTGTGTTGCAACAAAAACTGGGAACAAGAATTTACAAAATAAATATGCAATATGGCTGTGTGGCAGAGGGAAAAGCTGGCTGACTGACTGGGGATTACGAGTACATTTCAAGGCTGTAATTGTTTGCTTTGCACTGGGGGAAAAAATATGGATATAAACCGTAACTATTTCCCCAAGTTAGCTGCTGTTACCTGTGATATTTGAAGTAACAAATTTTATAAATAAAAATGTGGTTTCAGTGTAAATTTCCCGTCGCTTTGTTTGCCCGCCCGAGAGTCTTTTGTTGGACGAAATTGAAGTTGAAGCTTTGTGCTGCATTATCTGAGCATGGCCTACGGAAAAACCTTTCTACACAGAGCAAAAAAAAAAAAATATATATAAAAATAAAAGAGAGAGAGACTAGACAGGTGGGGCTTGCCAATTCCAAATGAAAAAATTCATATCTCAAAGAGTGCAGGGTGCAGGCTGCAGATCAATATTTCGAATATTTCACTGGCATAATCCCGCTCGAAACCTGGTGAAAACCTTGCTTCTTGCCACGACAAGGACGAGGACGAGGACGAGCAGGAGCATAAGTGTAATTAAATTCACGCATGTCCCGGCATCACCTGCCCGCGGGTTGCTCTCCGTAACCGTAACCGTACACCGCGAAAAAAAAAACGTCGGGAGCGGCTGCCCCGCCAAAATGGAAAGTAAACAGAGAAGGGCACCGAGATGAGATGCTAAAACATGAGCGGAATAAATGAAACGATTTAACCTGAGAGCTGAGCAAGGCGCTCACATCCTCCTCCATTCCGGGGGGGATAATTTAAATTAATCAGAGCCACTCGTTAGGTGACATCTCTCAGCGAAACACCTTTTCCTCGTTGAGTATGTGAAGAGCTTGAGCTATTTTTTAATTAATAAAGAGAGGCTCTACAAGAGGGAATATATAACTGAATGTATTTAATAATGCAATTTATGTAGAAAAAAAAAAAAATACATTACTTAAAAGGGTAGAATGTTTAAGTAAAAATATATATAATCAAGTAATATAAAAAAGAGAAATCCTATTAATTGATTTAATTAATAAAGTGAGACTTTAAAAAAAGAGAATTTATAACTGAATTAAATACAATTTAGGGAGAGAGAAATATAAAAAAACCATTACTTAATAGGAAAGAATATCTGAGTAAAAATATTTATTATTTAGTAATCAAATAAAGGGAAATTCCATTAATTGATTTAATTAATAAAGATAGGCTCTAAGAAAGAGAATATATACCTGATTTTAAATTTAAGGAGACAGAAAAAAATATAAAATGAATACATTACATAATAGGGAAGAATATCTGAGTAAAAATATATAAAATTAGGTAATAAAATAAAGAGAGATCCCTCTCAAAAACCACAAAGCCCTATCAAGGTCGTCAAAAATGCTTAATAAACGTAATCAAAGAAAATCAATTACCTGTATGTGTCAATAAAGGTTATTATTAATATTTATACAAAGGAAAAACACAGGAAAAATCGTTAGGGCCATAATTAAAATATTTGAACTAACTAATTAATAGGTTTGTTGTTAATTTTTTTCGCAATAACCGAATAATATTGCAATTTTTATGCACCTTCATCAACCACATAATGAGACACAATGTAATGGTTTTTAATAATTGCTTAATATTGTCCATTAACTAATGAAATGGCATTTCATTAAGCATTTGGCTGGCAGCTTTCATTTCTGTCACATTTCCAAGCCCGCCCCAAGGTTCTATTTAATCAGTTTCGACTCATCGAACTCGGTCTGTATTTTCTCTGTTTTTTTATTTCCCTTATTTTGGGTGCTTGGTTTTCCACGAATCGGCGCGCTTCAAAGTGCGCTTTGATTTTCCCACGCCGACAAAATCAAAGCCTCCCGACAGACAGCAAGATTTACGGATTAAGGAGCGGAGCAAATGGGAAATGGATGTGGGTCTGGCAGATGTTCTTCTCCTGCTCCTGCACCTCCTTCGGGGACTTGGCGCTAATTCACTTTAGCGCGACTAACCAAATTAATTGCTGACAGTTTCCCGGATCAGCAGCTGGCCTCCTATTTTTCCCGTTTTTCTCTTTGCTTTTCCGTGATACGTGACACACACGCTGCCAAGTGATTCCGGCTCATATTTATTTTTGCCAACAGCAGGTAAATATGCACATAAATTACGGACTGGCAATGGGAATCGAAATCGGAGTCGGCACTCTGGTGATCCGTACGTAGTCTGTAGTCTGTGTTTCCGGCTGCTTGACAGCCCAACGATTCAATTAAACGGGTCTGAAAGCTAATCAGGCGTTGCTATTGACTCCGGGTCAGGACCTGGCCTCCAGGATAGCCGGGGTCTTGACCCTGGGTCCCAAAACCTCTTCAAAAGCGGCAGGAAAAAATTAAATAAAAATGGGAGAAATATTTAGAAGTGCTCTTAATATTTTTATGTTATTTTAAATATTTGTATTATTATAAAAACTAATTTTGTGCTTGGTTTTAATAGAAACAAACCTTAAAAATGGGAGAAATAATGTTTGATGATTGAAAAAATTATTTAAAAGAGCTGTAAATATTTATTTTGTATTCTAAATATTTGTATTAATATAGAAACTAAATTTGTGCTAAGTTTTAATAGTCAAAATTCACAATTCAAGTCCCCTCTTCGCTCTCGTCTGTTTCAATCTCTGTGTCGAATTTACCAGCAAGTAGTTAGTGAGCAAGAGTGAGTGAGAGCTTTCCCCCGAAAACTTTCCCCGCACTTTTGCCGCTGACAGGTGCTCTTAGGGAAAGTTTCAGCAGCCAGAGCAGAAACCAAAAAACCATTCGCATTGAAAATGCTTTGCGGACATGTCAGAAACACTCGCCATCGAAGTGCAATCGAACGGAGCCAAAGGTAATTGTAATTAATTTGCCAAAGCAGCGGAAACGGAAACGCAAACTGAGCAGAGAGCTGGTCAGAAACATTGATGAACCAATTCCGGATGGTTGAAAGTTGATGTGCTTTTTCCTTTTTGTGGAAATCACAAATCTAAAACAGCTGCTTAAGTTCTTATATGATTGAAATTTATTTTTCCACATTTCCCTTTCAGGGAAAAAGAAAAGGGAACTTCAGCAAATCAAAGCCCTGATGAGACTTTGAGTGGCTGCCTTCGAGGGCGGTTTATTTTTACAACTTTTTAATGAGTTTTCAATGCCGAAAAAAATAAAATCAAGGCAGCTCAAGTCGTAAGACTCAATCTCAGTGCCAATCCACACATTGTTCGCTCGTTCTTCTCTCTTTTTTTTTTGGGTGACAAAATTAGTTTTTTATTTTGCATTTTATTTTAATTATTCAGTTTGGTTGGGGCCCTGGGCCCTCTTGAGCCAAATGAAGCCCGAAATGAAAATTCAATTATGACATGAGTTTACATATTTTGAGGGGATCTCTCCCTGTGTGTGTGTGTGTCCTGGAAAATATTAAAAGCGTCTTTGCGAGAGAGATTTTCCCTTAGGCAAAGTGAACATAATTTTATTTCGCAAAGATTAAAGCTTAATTTCGGTTTATAAACACTCAATGAACCTGTCTGTCTGCATTGGCAACTAAGTAACTCGCTTTAATTGTCCAGAGGGCTTGAAGAATACATATTGTCGAAATGAATAGACTTATCGACTTAAGTCCTTGTGGCTCAAGTGCCGGGCAAAATATCCTGTAAGGCCTACGACCATGCAAATCTGTCCATGCCTGTCCGAGTGAATAATGCGCTAACAATGGCCTGGACAACCTCGTATTCGTTTCGATTCGTTTCGATTCGATTCGAGCCAAACAATTCCGTAGACATGTGCTGTTGGTTTTGGGCCGCATTCCACAAATGCCTCATCCGTACATTTACATTTCCATTTCCATTGCCATTTCCATTCGATTTCTGAATTGAGAACGAGTTGGGAAATTCAAATGCGTGTTTTGTCGGGGCTCATGCAGCCAGAAATGAAATCAAAACAGCAGTGAATTTTTGGCAGGAAAAAAAGGGTTTTTTTTTGTTGTTTTTATTGGGAAGAAATATCTGTAACTGGCCAGATTAGTTACATTTTTTTTAGCAAGCGGATGGGATTTAACAAGAGTCTCAAGTTTAATAAATAAGTTTAGTTTTTATGGAATTTATTTGCATTTATTGTAGAGCATAAATATGAATGGACTCCTTGGATCACGTTAGGCGAGATTCTTGAGGATGGAAGTGTTTAGGGGTTTCAGTTTATATCTGTTAGGGGTACAGCTTTTACAAAAGACTTTCTAGGATGCTAACAGCCTTTCCGTGGGATTATTCTGACAATTATTATTTTTTTTGTTAATTTTGAGTGAGAATAAATTGCACAAGCTTAGGAATATTAATTAAATTAATTATTTATTTATTGAGTAAGTAAGCTCTAAAATATAATGAAAATATAAAAGTAAAAGGTACTCCAGGTTGTAGGTCATACTTTTTAATAGAATAAATTGCAAATGTTATGAAAAATAATAATATTTTATGTAATTTGGGGAATTTAGCTTACTTTAATTATTGATTTATTTTCCTATTTTAAAGATCTAAAATATAATAAAAAAGTAAACGTTAAAGCTACTCCAGGTGCTCCAGGTAGCTCTTACTTCCCAAATCAAATTAATATTCAAGTTTCGGCTTGAAACTCAATTAAATTTCCACTGGGCCTTTGTGGCACGCGGAATAACCGCAGATAGTTTTCGCCAAATATCAAATTAGGCTGTTTTTCCATCGAATTTCCTTTGGTTCGCGGAGAGGGGGAAAGGGAAATCGCATTGTTTTCGCATTGACACAAAAGGCAAGTTTTCCCGGAAATCAGCACGGCTGATTGGACTGGGAAATTCTCATTAAGGACTTGTCTGCGGCGACCACTTTCGCCCACGCTGTTTGCGCCCAGTTGTGTTTCTGTTTTACGCTTTTCCGCTTTCCCTTTTCCGTGCTTTCTGCTTTCCGCTTCCTGTGCCTGCCCAAGTCCTTGGCCATTGGAGAAGTTAAGCCTGCCGCTGTTGCAAGTGGAAATGTGGAAGGAAAAAAGGAAAGCAGCTTGCACACTCGCATAATGCTGCTGCCGTGTGTCCTTGCGGCTCATCCCCGCCCACAGAAGAAGGCGGGGCTGGTGCAACTTTAATAACGGCACAAATTGCGTAAGCCGCCAAAAACCATTAATAACTTTCGTGCACCTGCACTCGCACTCGCAACTCGAAGGAAATTCGAGAGCGCACGGGTCGTATGCGTGATATATCTGCAGCATCTGTGTGTGCTTGCCTCGCTCTGTCCCTCTGCGTGCGCTGCCTTTTAATTATTGATTTCGCCATCAAAGTGATTAATATTTGGCGAGCACAGCCGCAGGACAATTGGACCAGGAGCCAGGACCTTGCTGGACCCCAAACACGAGCCATGGGGCTCTCGCCGCTCCCAAAGCGATTGCCACTGATTGTTTTATTTCGCTCCATAATTGCATTTCCTTGTTACGCACATTGTGTGTGTGTCCTCTGTGTATGTGCCTGTGTGTGTGTGGTGTGCCTGTGTGTGAGTTCGAGTGCGTAGCCAGTCGAGCCCACAGTTGGCAGTTCTTTAATTTGAGTTGTTAAGCGCCTGTCAATGGGGAAAACAGGTTAACTAATTAAAAAAAACATGCTCGCCAGCTTGTCGGTTTGGAATTTGGGGCAGTTTTTGTTTATTACAATTGTTTGGCATTAAAAGTTGGCATAATGGTTGGCATTTTATCTCTCTCTTTTGAGCATTCATGAATTATGGCCAAGAATTTAATTAAGTTTTTGAATATCAAATATTTTATTTATTTAAAATCACTGAATATATTTGAGAAAGTTTAAAAAGGAAGCGAATTTGTATAAAATATAAATATAAAATATAAAAGCCAGCTAAACTTGGGTAAATAAAATATTTAATAATAATAATAAAATATTTAAATATTTAAGCCAAGTATTTAATTTAATCGAAACTCAATGAATATATTTGAGAAAGTTTAAAAATAAAGGGAATTTGTATAGAATATTATTAAAGCTAGCTAAACGTGGGTAGATAATATATTTAATAAATTCATTTTATGTTCCATTAAAGCCTAATTGTTCAGTTGTTGTTAACTAATTTAAAAATTCTCTATGTGTGGCTTTCTGTCTTACCTATTATTTATTTTTTGTTATTTATATATGTATCTATCCTTATCTCTTCCGAACAAGCCCGGTTAATTATTTGAAAACTATAATAAAGCCCCAACTGTGTTTCGAACTCCGCTGATCCATCATGGACGCGCAAAAAATAGAATTCTCGGCAAGAAAACATTGAAGGTGCCCGGAATATGCAACAATTTGCTCAACGCAAATGACACTGGGAAATTGGTGAACTTGGGCAAAATGTAGGGCATACACTGGGAGAAAAGTTGCAAATTAAATCAAGTTTCTAAAAAAGCGATTTTGTGTCGAGGAAAGTAGGGAATTTTTTCGATAGAAAGTTAATTTTTTGGCCAGCAGAAAAGTGCTAGCTGTTTTATTTTTTCTCCCCGTGTATTATTCAAAGTCCAAGGGTGAAAGCTGTGTGTGTGCGTGTGTATTTGTATATATTGGTGTGCTCATTTTGGGTGGCAGGACGAAAGGCATCAATCTTCCTCCATCATTGTCAGTGGCCGATGACGATGGCGATGACGATGACGATGGCGAAACAAGAGCGAGAGCGCCAAACAAACAGCATCCCGCAAAGCAGGTCCAGGATTTTCCTATGGCTTTCCCCCACCGAATTTTCCCAGGCCCCCCCTCGAATTTTCCCAGCCTCCCCCCTTCGAATTTTCCCTGTCCCCTAACGAATTTTCCCTGCCTCCCTCTTCGAATTTTCCCTGCCCCCTGCTGTGCTTCCCTTTCGCATTTCTCATTTCCGCAGCGGCACAAAGTAAATGAAATATCATCGCCCCGCCTGTCATTTCATAATTTTTGAAAGCAAAACCAAATAAGGCGGATATAGCCAGGATCCAGGATCCAGTCAGCCGCCTGTATATATGCAATTATATTTGTATAATTCGTAATTCGCAATTCGCCCCTCTGCGCGCTTTGTGTTTGTCAATAATAAAGCCGCCGCGGCTGCTGTCGCCACATAAATTAATTATTTATTTGCCATCGCCATCAATAAAGTTGAAACACATATTTTTTGGCCCGGAAAAAGGTGGAAATTAAGCCGGAATATTACTCCAAATTGAGTTGTGTGTTTTGGAGAGATAAAAAGCACATTTTAAAGCGGGATTAACATGAGAGCCAGCAGGCAGTGTTTTCAATTTAAATGAAAAAGCATAATAATCCAAGTTGGCCATAAATTCCAGGTGAGAGCCTTATGAATATTTCAACTTCTGTTTTGGCCAACTAAAACGGCTTTCCTCTTGATGGATTGGACCTGGACCCGGTTCCTCATAATTCCAATGCAATAATTCACTCATCTCTGCGTTGGATGCATAAACAAATTGAAAAACTTTCACTCGGCACGGCACCTCCCTCCTTTCTTGGCCCGAAGCCACACATGGCCAAAATGGAACTGAAAAATAAGGCGGGGGGCGGTTGGGAAAACAACTTATATTTGAACAGTTTTACGGTGAAAGTTTTCCTCAGTCCCAGTCCGGAAAAACCACAAAAAGGGAAAAGTCCACAAAAATATGAGACGAGGGTCTAATCCTAGTAGTTGAGCGTTTCATTGGGCCTTTCTTCTGCTTTTTTTCATGACGAATTAAATCTCAAGCTTCGGAACTAAAGTTAAGCCATAAAAACAAAAATCGGTGTGGAATCCGCAGAAGCGACCCAGAGAAATTCCAGATGAAAGTATTTCGCCGAATCTTTGTTTACCTGAGAACAATGGAAGCCAAAGTAAATTCTGGAGCAGACAGAGCCAGGCCAGCCAGGGAAACTCAAATTTTAGACAGTTTATTAAGTTTGCAGCAAAGTTTTCCCATCTCTCTGGGTCTCTGCCTCTGTCTCTGTATCTGTCCCTGTTCCCTCTCATTATTCGCTCTCAGTCTCTCTTCATTTGGGTTAGCATTTGTGGCCCATAAAAGTTTTTTGGGGCTGCTCAGCATCGTTCAAAACTTTGAGGAATCACTTTCGCTTCGCTTAACTCGAGTTCCCTGGAAATTATTTGGAGCCAAAAGCAGGAACTGCCTGCTGTTTTCTTTCGGTTTAATATAAATACTCGTACTTCTTTTCATTGAGAAATCTCAGGTATTTATTTAATTTATTATATTAATTATAGTTTAGAAAAGAACGCGACCTGCTACAGGGAAACCTCGGGAAATGCTACACCTTAGAGTAGGAAATCTACGGATTTTCTTAATTATAATATAAATTTTAGTTTAAAAAAAACTAGGCCAAAATCAAGCAGCTCTTTAGGCAGAACCTCACGGAATGCGTCACATTTGAGGGAATAACTGACTTCCCACTCTTTTAAAAAATCGATTAATTCTCTTTAATTATTTTATATTTTCTTAGAAATTTATTAATACTAATCCGCATATAAATACTTGTTTTCTTTGAGAAATCTCAGGTATTTATTGAATTTATTATATTAATTATAGTTAAGAAAAGAACTTGACTACTTGACTACAGGGAAAACCTCACAAAATGCGGCACCTTAGAGAAGGAAGTCTCTGGAAATTATTTAAATAAATATAAAACAAATTTGTTATTTAGTATTTATTGTATTACTTATAGTTTAGAAAAAAACTTGGCCAAAAACCTCACTAAATGCTGCACCCTAGAGAGAAAAATCGACTTCCCACTCTTTTAAAAATCTTTTAATTCTCCTAAATTGTTTTATACTTCCCTTAGAAATTTTTTAATACAAATCCTCATATCCCAGGACTGGCAACTTTGTAATTGAAATGAAATCTCCAGTGATTTCTGCGGGATCTTTCAGGGACTTGTTTTTAATTTCTTTCTGGAAAGGTGACTAAAAATAAAAACAAATTAGAGGGCGAGTATTAAAATGCAACTCACACAGAAAGGCCGGCTAATTGAATTGTTTGCCAAAGGGAACGGGGAGAGAGGAAAACTGGCAGCTTTTCCTATACAGTTTTCCCCGGAGCTAGAGTTTCGCTCGTTCGTTCGTTCACCTGACAAGGCAACATTTTAGCATTTTTGTATGTAATTCGAAATTTTGTTTACGCTCGAGCTTAGGCCACAAGCTGTACAAACATTGCCGGCTCCTGCGGGGCCTGGGGGTTGCTGATGATGGGTAGAAAATGGAAAAGTGAGTGCGGGAAAGTGGGAAAATGGGAAAGCATCGCCCCAATCCAAATCCTGCGCACGCAACAGTCCAACAGCTCTCAACTTTCCATACGTACATAAATATTTCTATCAAATTTCAATTTGTTGAATTTTTCCATCCATACCCCCCGCCCTTATTTATTTTGCATATAAAAAATGTTTCCCTTGGCTGCCTTGGGGAGACATAATTAAGCCGCGTCTCAAAAGAACTTCTGCGGAAAGCCCACAAAAGCCCCGGCCAAGAAGAGGCTGTCGTAATTAGAAATCTACAAAACAAAGCCCTGCACAAAAAATGAAAAATCCAAAAATTGTTTATGTAAAAACAAATACAAAGCTGGAGAAGCTGGCGAAGCCGAAGGGTCTCGACTCAGGGCGAGATTTGCGTCGTTTTTAATTGATGTGGGGGCGAGCGGAGCCGGGAATATTTTTATACATAATTAATTACCCCGAACGGAGGATGATGGTGTGGTTGCCAGAGTAATGGCCTAGTTCGGCTAACTGGGGCTTAAATGGCCTTTAAATTTCGATACTAATTGAGGAATGCCTTCTATTTTATTTTATTTCCTATATAGGGAATAAGAGGTTGTGACTTTTTTAGCCACATGGGAATCCTGGAAATACGTACATTCCATTGCCTAAATTTTTGCCGGGCCCCTGTTGAGCCGCATTAAGTAAGGATTTTGTTTACACTCTCTCTCACTCTCAGTCTCGAATAAGAGGAAAATCCAACTAACTAATTTGTTTGCCTCGCATCCTGGCATCCCTGGTTTTTGCCGGACGACTCCACTTCTTTTGATGAGTGTCTGGCCCCCTTCCCGTAAGCCCCCCGGCCATGGCAACAACTGAGGGAGACCATTTAATCCGTGGCAACGGGAGCTCTGCCCCTTCTCGGTCTAATGATGGTGAATCCCTTGCCAGGGAAGTACCTATGGCCATGGCCGGCACTGTAGGGCACAGCACATGTCCGCCGAGAGCACTGTCCTAAAAGAAAGGCGTTTTAACGGCATAATTCTAGCTTTTTAGAGGGGAAATTCATTAAAATATATGTTTAAACTTAAAAAAAATATTGTTTGTTAATATTCGGTATTATTAATGCCATTTAATACCATAACTCGAGCTTTTTAATGCGAAATTTCATCAAAAAATATGTTTAACACAGTTTTAAATTATATATATACTTCTATAAATTTTATTTATATTATTTTGTAAATAAAATAATATAATTAAAATTCTTAATACGATTATTATGATTATTCTTAATTAAACAATCAATACCATAACTCGAGTTTTTAATGTGAAATTTCATCGAAGAATATGTTTAACATAGTTTTAAATAAAGTCTATTTTCTTCTATATATTCAATATTTTTCTGTATATTTTAATTATATTATTTTGTATTTAAAATACTATTATTAAAATACTTTACATGATTATTTTGTATTTAAAATATTAGAAACAAAACTGAATATTATTTTCCAAATTTATTTTTTAACGAGACTCATGGTTATTTTCAATTAAAACCCATCCTGCATTTAGGAAATTTTCTATAATTCTTCTATATATTTTATTTATTTTATTTTCTCAATTTTTTTTTATATTTGGCTCAAGTGTATAATGATTCTCCCTAAATCTCAGTGACTGTGTACACCTGGCACAGATGCTAATTGCTTCGTTAGCGGATTTTGGCAACTGGCTTTCATCTGCCGCCCAGGCTTACATCATCCTTAGCATCCTGAATCGAATAATTCGAGACTCGGAAATCTTTGGATTCAGTGAGGCATTCACTTATTTATGAGTCCGGGGCTACTTCTTTATTGATTGCCCCGGCAATATGTGTGTGTATTTTTGAGTTGTGTTTTTGAGTTGCCGAGAGCCTTGACAATGACAAGTCGGGGGGGAAAAGTGAGTGGAAAAGTGGGTGGAAAATAGGGGAGGTAGCTAGTGTGGCGGCGCTGCTTCTTTCCGTTCCGTCTAACCGCATTTCTTTTGTGGCGGCGGCACACCGCCTGACAGGCTCTAACTTTATTACATCGTCCTTGTCTGCGTCGAGTGGTTTGCCATCTGTTCAGCCCTGCCGCTTTTCCCAACCAGCCGCTCCTGTTGCTCCTCTGGCCGAGCAACAGGCAAAATGTGTGCGGCATTGCGGCAAAATGTTCAATTTATGTATAGTAACAAAATGAAAGACCGCAAAAAATGGGCCAAAATGGGGCCAGTGGGTGGCCCTGGGCAAAGCAAACATCGTTGGCAACTTGACGCCTTGTTTTGGGGGACATAGTTTCACTTGCCAACAGAAATTAACATTAAAGACGAGTCTACAAATAAAACTTGATAGGGAAAAATCTCTGAAAAAAAAGAGCCTGCCTTAAAGCAAAGCGGAAAAAGGGACAGGAAAAACACTGCAAATGGCCGAGTTAATAAGCTGGAAAATGTGCCCCAAAGACCAACATTACCATTAATGGCGTCAAGTTGAAAGAAAGGTCAAGCACGGGGAAATGGGATTGAACCTACAGCTCATCTCCGCCTCCTTTATAGAAAAATCTCATGGAATCAAATGCCGGAGAGCCTGGGTCCTTAATTGAGACTAATTGACGGACCAAGTCGGAATCGGAGTCGGGGCGTAAATTGTAAACATTTTCCAAATTAATTAAACTGACAGTTGCAGGCACTCGAATTAATATCGAAATGTTCAGCCAATGGTGCACTAAGGCCTTGAGCAGTGAAAAAAAAGTCTGGCTTAATTTCGGAAGAAAATTTAAGCTATAAAAAAAATCTAAATAAATATAAGAGATTTACTTGAGAACTTTAGAGTCAAAGATCTTAAATCTTAAATCAAATAAAATTATCTAATCCTATTTTTCTGCCTGTGTAGACCCCATTTAATATCAAATGTTCATCCAATGGTGCACTAAGGCCTTAAGCAGTGAAAATAAAAGTCTGGCATAGTTTCAGTAGAAATTCTAAGCTATACAAAATATTTTAAAAAAATATAAGAGATTTACTTGGGAAGTTTAGAGTCAAAGAAGTTTCCCTTAAATTAAATTAAATCAAATAAAATTATCTAGCCCTATTTTTCTGCCCGTGTAGACCCCATTTTATGTGGCAACTATAAAGAAAGGAAGGTGGAATTGTTTCGCCAGGATACAAACACATAAACGCCGCCCGGCATCCATTAATTGCTGTCCTTGCACGTGAGTGTTTGAGTGTGATCATAAAATTTGATGACGCCGCTACAGGAGGTCAGCCTGCCAGCATCCGGCTGTGTGCTAATATATACTCTATACACTATATACAAACATATGTATATGGCCATATGCTCCGACTGCTGATCCAGCTGACAGCCCGACGCGTTATTAAAAACTGCCCAGCACACACACACAGAGAAAGCAAACGCAAGCGGAAACGGAAGCGGATACAATGGGAAATGACGAAAAATGGGTGTCGGAGGGGTGGGGGGTGCTAAGCCGGTGGCAAAATTGGCATTAACCCATCGCCAACTGTGTGTCGGCTGCAATAATAAAACTCTGACTCTGACTGCGACTCTGGCATATATTTCTGTATTTTACGAGCCAGGCGAACGCTCTCAGGGTTGTCCTAGAAACGCATGCAGGCATCCCCCCTGAAGTCCTGAAGTCCTCTTTAAAAAGTACATTTAATTTGATTATATTCGCCGCTTAACAAGGGCTGATACTATCAAGGACACTAGACAGAAAATTACGGGTTAAACACACTTTATTTTTTCAGGGAAAAATAACTGATAAGGACTCGGGCTAAGAGGGTTACTTGGAAATATAAATAGTATAAATACACAAGAAATATGTACATAATAGGGCTCATGAAATATTTAAGCTTCATGGAAATACCAAATAAAATCACTTCAATAAGGAATTTAAGGAGAAACACTTCATCTTTATTTATTCTGAATTTTATTTCCTTTTTTGGAATTCCTTTTAATTACAAATATTTTAATTACAAATATTAAAGCCTAAATACTTGGAAATACAAAATAAAAACACATCAGTAAAGAATTTAAAGGAAAACGCTTCGTATGTTTTTTTTTATTGTGAATTTTATTTCCTTCCTTTTAATTACAAATATTTTTTGCATTTCCCTGGAACACTCTAATTAATTGGCAAGCAAATATTTTATTTTTTTGCCACACTTGTATAGATTTCTCCCGAATTAGGTTACTACTTAATTAATGGCCAACACTCTTTGCATTTTACCAATAATAATCATTTCCAGTTTAGTTTATTAAACCCAATTAAGCTGCACAATTTCCTCTACATTTTAAAGTTGTCGGAAAATCGCCTTAGCCCCGGGAGAAGCTAGAGGAAACTCTGGTTGTTTGTGCTGGCCATTGTTTGTTTGGAAAATAACAAAAGCCGCAGCTTGGCAGGCTTTTGCCAGGCGCTTGGCAGCGACTGGGACAGCCGTAATAATATTTAATATCAGCATCGGGGATTTTCATATCGTTTAAGCATTTCCTTCCTGTTCCGACTGATTTCCTTCTGGTTTCCGCCTGGCGCCGCCATGGCAACCTTTCGCTTTAAATCGTCCTTTCGAGGATGCTCAGACATTGAAGTTAATTGCCTTTTGTCCGGATAACTTTCACCCTTCACCTGCATACCGGACTCCGTACTCCGGTTCCGGATTCCGGTTTAAAGGTGATTACTTGCCGGGCTGACCACTTAACACCTGACCATTACGGTTATGCAACATTAAGGCAATTGATTAAGCAATTAAAACTGCCGTTCCGATCACCCACAAAAACCATAATCCGTTGCCGGAAAAAAAACCCTGCGCGGTGTCAATAACGCCATTCAATTGGTCCACAAAATATTCACATTTTCCTGGTTAAATATCGCATATCAATAGCTGCAGGTGTTTGCTGTAAACGATTGCCAAGGTAAACATTCATCAGTTCCAGGGAAATTCGAAAACGTATAAATAGGGTGGCATTTTTTCTTCTTAAAATGTGAGTTTAATTGGTTGATAAAGAAGGGAGCTGTCAGATTATATTTTTCTTATATTTTTGAAGCCCTTAAAAATATGGATTAATTATTAAAATAAATACGATAAATAATCCTTAGGTTTTCCAAACAAAATCTTTGTAAGAAAAGTCTAAATCCTAGCAAACCTTTGATGTCACTCTATTTCTTGTGAATTTCCTATATTTTTAAGCCCTAAAAATTCATTATTGAAATAAATACGATAAATATTTCTAAAGAAAATCTTTGTAAGAAAAGCAAACCTTTGAAGCCACTCTTTGAACTCCAATTATATTATTTTTTGTGTTCCCCAAAAAGGTATTTTCAATGCCCACTTTTCCTGGCAGCCAAGTGTCCTGCATTTTCCAGCTCCCCCAAAAAAAAAAGGTAAAGCGAGGCGATGACAGCTGTCAAACAATGCTCGCCTGGCGAAACGCATGTGAATGCATTTTAATGGCTCCGGAAAATGGAAAAGCGCAAAAAGAGGTTAGGATGGCATTAAAAGAAATGGAAAAAATAGAAAGAAGAAAGCGTTGTCGCGCGAATTTTCTTTGCTTTACGAGCTAGCTCAAATTGCATACATTGTGCACTCACACATCGAAAGAGAAAGAGGAAAACTCACACTATCAGAAAGGGAAAAGGGCACACCGACACGGAGATAGACATAAAGTCGCAGAAATCCGCAGCAGAGCTGGGCTACAAAGTTGCCAACTATTTGGATTCGGAAACTTTGTTACCACAACCTAAAATCGGGGAAAATGTGGTGCCATAAGAAATATCACAAAATATTTACCCATTTTCAATTATTACTTTTTCATATTTATTTGCATGCCAGTTTTCTCAGAAACTGTTATTAAAAATGCATCATTCAAAGAATTCAACAATTTTACCTTGAAATGATGATTACATTTTAATGGGAAAAATAATATGGAAAATAATGACCCTTATGTGCTTGAAGAACTCTGAGGAATTGTGTTCGACATCTGTACCTTGAAATTATTATTTTCGCATTCGTGTGAAAGGAAAAGGAAATTTTATTGTCAGCAAGCGACAAAGGCAGTTCGCAAATGGGAATATTTTCCCGTACTGAATAACTTGAATTTATTATTTGTGAAGGACGAGCGAGGCCCGCTCAAAGGGGGAATATCTGTGAAGTAACATAATAAATCTCTGTTTTTCTGCCCTGCAGATTTATTTCTTGAGAATTGTTTGTGAGTCGAAAATTCCCCAAAATGGAAGTATATGCCTCCATAAATATTCATCAAGAAATTATATTATTTGGATGGCGCAGTCGCAGGACTATTTGTTGCCTGCGGTTAAGGCATAATCCAGAGGCCCGAAAGCCATTAGCCGGAAAGGGGGGACCGGACTGGACTTTCTCAGAATTCCTCCTGATGGCCAGCAGATTTATTTGCATTTAACAAGGCTCGGCCTGGACATCTCTCGTCTCATTACAATTAGCCATGGATTTTAATTACCATAATGATAATGATAATGCTAATGGTAATTGCCTTATGGCGAGTGTTGTCACAGTTGGTTTAGTTTCTGCGCCTATTTAATATTTGATCGTCCCGAGTTTTGCTTTGATGTTGCCACGCTCCTAATTGGATTGCATCCTTATTAATTAGGCGGCGGTGTCAGGATGCCAGGATAACAGATCCTCGCCCTTACTTTCTCTTCTACTCGCTCTCTATGCAAATCGAGTCGAAATATCTCGGGGCCACAGCACAGCCGAGGATGTAATTAAAATATGTTGCCAAAGACAAACAACAGCCGACAACCGACAACCGACAACAGGCAAAGAGATACAAAAAGCACAAAAGCCAACACCAAAGATATATATTCAAAAAATATATATAAAGCAAGGAGAGCGCGAAAGCCGGCGAAACCCAAACTGAAACACGCACAACAAATTGATAAATATGCAAATTTAATAGACTCGCAATCAATTTGCATAAATCTTGGCGGCTAAAAATAAATAAATAAAATTGAAAATGCAAAGGAAATTAAAATGGGTTAGAGGCGAGGCCTTAATTAAAATGCATATAATGGGTCTTAAAAGGATAACAATCCTCAAGGTATTTTGGGTGGGAAAATGGAGAAAAAATGCTAGAATTTTATAGAAATATGGGTATTAAGCAGAAGAGTTTTAAATAATTCTTGTAAGTATTTAAGGCTTGGTTTAATAAACTCAATCGCTTTTAAAATTCATTATTTACTTTGCTTGAACTTTTAGAAGTTTGAAATCATTTTTAAAAATGCCCAAAAGTATGGAAAGGTTTTTTATTTCTGAATTGCTTACCTTAAGACGATTCTAGATCTCAAAATCTTGAAATAATTTAATAACTTTGTCTAAAAGTATTTAAAAACATATTTTAGGTTACAAATTCATGCAAAATTTGATTTTCGATATTTTGTGGCATACTTTTTGGGACAATTTCTGTGGATTTCAAGTTGATTTCAATTTCCGTTGCTATTAAGTACCGAACTTCGCTCTTAGTATCAGAGTAAACCAAATCGTTGGAGGGATTTTCAGGCATAAATATGCTAAATGGCGCAACAAGGCAAGTAAAACAAAGCGGGGGTTCCCCCTAAACAAAAACACGACAACGACAACGAAAACGAAAACGCAAACAAGAACGCAGAACGCAGAGCGCAAAACAAAAACAAAAATAAAAATAAGATAAATAAATAAAAACAGCTTGAACATTGGCGAACAGAATGGCGCGTTGTAACTGGCAATTGACTGTGAACAGTTCTGCATATAAATTGAGCCGAAAGAGCGAGGATGCAAGGATGCCAGGACGACACAAAAGATACGCTAAATATACAGATACGCGCCGAGATACAGAGATACGGATGGGGGCTGAAAGTGACAGGCGCCGAAAACGAGATCAAGATTTGTTTCGTTTCCATTTCCGTGACCATTTGCAACAATTCTCCTTGGTGTTTATCCACCTGCCACTTTCCACTTTCCCAGCTTTCCCCATTTTCCGGCTCTCCTCTTCCGATTGTGTGTGCGTGTTTATTTGCGTGTACATTATTTGTACACACGATTGCCCCACGCATATTAAAGACGAATTCATAATAAATACAAAGGCATTTCTCTGGCCATATCTGCAGCAATAATCGGGATTGCCTTGGCCTCCATTAGCAGCTGAGACTCGAATCCTTTGAGTTCCCTGGGATTTTCTTCACTCATCTGATAAATAAATTAATTTTATTCAAATTAGTTGCTAGTCACTGGATACTTTACTAAAATAAATACATTCTAAAATATAAAGATGAATTCCTTAATACTCTTTGTATTTTTTTCCCTCTTAAATCTGAGCTGTAATAAATACTACAAATCCTCAAGGGTTAGTCTGAATCGTTAGCTCGTTAAATAAATTATAATTTACAGAATTTTACTTACAGAAAAGTAGAACCTAAAGAATTTTCTAGGAAAAGTTGAGAAAGCGAACGCCGTCGGTAATTCAGGGAAACTGATTTCCCTAGAATTGACAGCGAGTTATTCAAAGCTTTTCCCTGGCTGGGCTTCAGGGAAAAATATATATTTTTTTTAACTAAAAAAGTAACAAAAATTCCGTCAAAAATATACAAGAACTTACCATGTAAAAGCTGACCTCGGCTGGTAATAGGGAAAAAGTGCCAAAAACTTTTGGCAGGCTGGTTTCCAGTTTCCACTCATTATTATTAATTATTTGTGACACGGCCTGAAAGCCTGCAAAAAAAAGCGAAGGCAAACTGATGTCTAATTAGTGATTCGATTCAACGGATTTAATTAAAATTCATTTGCCTTTTTTGTTACATTTCATTTGGCTCTGACAGGCAGCTAACATGGCCATTGATAATCAGCGATAGTTCAGAAGTTCAGGACTCCTTCCATGGGTTATATATGCATTTTATTTATAGGAAGATAAATATAAATATATACGCCTTCGGGGCCTATTCTCGGCGGACTTGTTGCCAACTAATTCCGAGACGCCGAGCCCCGTTCAATTACCAAAGTTTTGCCAGCCAAGTTAATAACATTTATCGCTGCCCATAAAACATATCGTGGCAAGAGGGGAAAGTTGCTGCAACAAGTTTAACCTTTTTTCCGTCGCTTCCGGTTTCCGGTTGCCCGACCAGCGAGCCAACATTGACTCACTTCCCCCACAGCGAGCGCACACAAGCAGAAGGAACAAAAAATACAGAAAAAACAATCGAACTTTTCTATAAAATGAGCTAAGAGGGATGCCTACTTTAATTTTACTTTATGATTTATGGATTCAAGGAGATCTTCCTTTAAGGCTGAGTGGCTCAAGGTCTGGCAGGACACGGCCAGCAGCAACTGTTGACACTTATCCCCCGGGAATCGGCGGCACTCCCAGCCATGCATTCCACAAATTGCATTGGCAACCAGCGATTGCCTCCCTCCATCCGTTTGCCATTAGATAATTGACAAATGGCCCCGGGATTAATCTGTTCCGAGCGAAATTTCCGCAGGGTTTCCCCATTTCCCATTTCACATAAAGTGGTCTTGATTATCAAAGAAATCATGGGGGAACGAAGAAATGGTGTTATACTTCTAAAGAAACTAAATAAATATAAATATAAATAATAAAAACTAAGTAATATCTACATAAGTGGTGCTATGATACTAAATTCTGCTTGGAAAACAGTCACACTAGTTTTTATGTTACATAACATGTTACATAATATAAAATAAATTAAATAATAGATACAACATTGTGTATATCTTTGTAAAAATATTTTTTAAATAATTTAAATTTATTTTTTTATTCTCTTTTTCTTTTTTTTTCCTGAGAAATTTTTGACCTTAAACTTTTGTATAAATTTTTCTCCATTAAAAGAATTATGGTGGTATACCTTTAAGGAATGCTATGACACTATATTCTGCTAGGAACACAGTCACACTGGTTTTTAGTTTGAATACAGAAATGTAATGAATGAAATAATGGATTCAAATTGTGTGTTCAATAGGAACTTTTTGGATTTTCTAATTTTTTATCAATTTTGTTCCGTTAAATGTGTCATATGTCTGAGATAACCAACTGCAATGAAAGCCAGAATGTAGTGTCATAGCACCAAAAGAGGTTTTCATATTGAAAAACTCGATGTCAATGTTAATTTACGATTTGTTTGGCCCAATGTGGTAATAAGGCATCCAGTTAGCAAACAAGCCGCCCGTAAATAATGCCAGACATTCGATATGCCGCGTTTAAAGCGGCCATGGCCCATAAATAAGGCTCCATTTTCGGAAATCTCTCGCTCTCACTGGGAGTTTACAGCTCAACTTGAGTTGAGAAATGGTTGAAACGGCATTTTAAAGAGCCACCAACGATATGCAAAGCACCTTTCCACCTTTCACCTGGAGACAGAGAAAAAACAGAAGGAGGAAAATTCGAGGGAAATACGGAAAAATCGCATGCCTATGCATCGTTCCATTCTGTTTTATGGTTCATAAACTTTCGCTCCTTGGTGAGTGCTTTTTGCCCTTTTTTTTATGGGGTTTGGGCTGGGGTCTCCTCTTCTCTCACGTTGAATAAAAAACTGATTTGTTTTTCGCTTGGCATCCCCCCGCCGTTGGCGTTTGATGTTGCCGGCTGTTTTGGCTGATTTCAGCCATTTGTTGCCACCAAAATGTGGCTCAGTTTTTCCGCTTTTCCGGCTGACACACCGTCCCCGTGTGTGTGCCGTAACATATGGCACTCACTTCGAAATAATCAACATCATCATCATCGGCATCATCGTTACGCTGACGAGTTGTTAATGATGAACATAATGATGACACGGAGTGGGTCCGCTTCTCAGCGCTTTGGGCCAACAAAGTTGTTAACATAAAATGGCTCGATGCACACACGCACAGGCAAAGGCACAAATTTGCCCAGATTTCCCCTCCGTATTTACTGCCTTTTTCCCAGGCTGTCTGCTTAACCACTTTTACCTTTAATAGTCGGCATCTGTCATTGCAATCGTTTCCTCCCGGCAGGAGGCTTGCCAGGGATGTCCAGCCAGGACACCCTGCGGCAGACAAGGCTTGAAATAAATTACAGAAAAAATGAAGAAAAATCCTGCAAGAATTCTAGACTCGCTAGTTCTTTAATTGTTTTTTTTTAAAGGATACTTAACTTTTTGTGCTCCGTAGTTGGTGGTTCAGGGGAATGTGCATTCGGCTCGAAGGACCAAATATTAAAAAAAAAAACACTCACACCATTTCTTGTCGTCCCTCAACTTCCCGGCTAATACTTGCATTCAAAGGCGAAGGCAGAAATATAGAAATATGTGAAAATTTCATTAGATTTTGCATTTGAAGAAGGTGAAGGAAAAGCGCTGGAAGATGGAAAACCGCCAGTGGATTGAGGGGTTGCTTTCGCTCCAGGGTTGACTTGGGACACTCTCGCTTTCTTCGGGGGTGCGGGTAAACTTTTCATGTTTTCCCTGGCTTTTTCCCTTCTCCCTTTTCCTGGGGCCATGGATGATTTTGATTTTGATTTGGATTTGGTTTTGGCTTTGGCTTAGATTTTCCCCTGTTGCTGTGGGCTACCCGGGCGTATGAGCAATGTAAACAAGTTTCCATGCGGAGCAGGCCCCGGCGGAAAAATCCGATACAGTCGGTATCACATTTCGTTGGGAGTTATACTCGAATTTAGATCCTATTTATTAGCACTTAGGAGGATGCCCGCTCTAAGCCTCGCCCAGTCCAGCACCAAGTTCTTTGCCTCCGCAAAGAAGCGCCATCAGATGGTGCGAAGGAGGAAGGCTTTGCTGCGGGCCCGGGATCAGTGGCAGTCCTGGCAGTTGGGCATCCGTCCGGCTCATATCATTGTCCTGCCGCTGCCGGCTGCGTATAGGCTGGCAGGTCCCAGGACCAATATCTTTTCCTCGGCCAAGAAGCGTCACCAGATGGTCCGTCGCTGGCGGTCGCTCCTGAAACCCCGGCGATCCCAGGTGAACGTGTGCAGCTCGGGCATGCGTCCGTCACCCATGGTGGACTTTAGCGCGAATCCCATTGTCCTGCCAATGCCGCCAGCATACAGATCGGGGGGTGACTGGCAGCTTTTGGCGGTCTTCCAGCCGGAGGAGGAGCCGAGGCGAGCTGGTGAGGATTCCCTTCCTGATAAGTAGAGACACGAGGACGAACTCCCAACAGAAACTCGCCATCAGCTTTAATAAATTACCAGTTTAGAGAGAGAGCTCCCCAAGTTCTGTCTGAAATTTCTGGGAATTTCTGTGACTCCTTTGAAGCCGGCTGTCCAACTTTCAGCCTTCCTGCGCCAACTGACCCCGCGGGCACATAGCAATCCTGCACAGACTCCGGGTTATCGATTATTTTGTGGAGACCTTTAATCAAGTCTAGGTAGTGCTACTCGAAATTTAAAGTTTTTCTTGGATAAAAGCATAAATATTGAATCGAAATTAGCAGAAATGCAGCAGCATTCCATTAGAAATATCACAACCAGACCTTTGGCCCAACAATTGCATTTCTTTGACATGTCATTATGCCTGTCTTGGTTATTAGTTGTGGCTTTTGTGTCAACTGCAGGTCAGTTAGGTCTCTTGCTCATTTTAGCAAGGAAAATTAAAATTAACTGGCTATATGTTTCAATCTATACATATATACCTATATAACTTTCCACCTGCTTCTCGCCCCTTTAGCTTTCCCTGAAGTTCATGTAGGGTACCAGGTGCCAGGTACCAGGTTCTGGTATCTGCAGTAAGTCTGCCTAAGAAACCACTTCTAAATAATAAAATAATAAAAACTGTTAGCATTTCGCATTTCGCATTTAGTATTGAAAGTTAAGATTCCGAAATAAAGCACATTGAAAAGTTAAATAAAAACAAATAAAAAAAATAAACGAAATGAAGAATAATCTATACTTTGTGTTTTTCAGCCAGTCAAGATTTTAATTTCCTACTTATTTTTAAAAACATAAAATAAAGAAAAAAAAAAGATAAAAAACAAAAAAGGGTAAAAGTAAAATTTAAAAGTTCCTAAAGGGGGCCAAAATTTAAAGAAATTAATATTAATATAACACAAGTCATTCCCTGCTCTCCTCTTAAAAAAAGTAAAAAATGTAAAGCCATAAGATTAAGCACTTTAATAATCCCTCGTAAGCGATAATTGCAATTGGAAAAGTAGCGAGCGGAGCGGAGGATGCCAATAATTCCGACCATATATAACCACTTACCCTTCGCATACATATATTCAAATGTGAGTGCGTGTGGGGGATACACACACATCCTGCACACAGGAAGGGACAGGACGAGGACCCCCAAGAACATGCTATCAATTTTATTTTTATTTATTTTTGCCGCTCCGCAGTTGTTTGCTCTTGGCTCAGGCTGAGCATATTTTGTAGCTCGTAAAAGTTTTTGATATAAAATGTAAACAAAAGCGTAACGGCAGCGAAACAGGGGCACTGAGAGAAAATAGGGCAATAAATATTTTTAAAAAAATATTAAATACAAGAATATGAGGTTTTCTTATATATATAAGAAATTTTTAGAAACTTTTTTCATATAAGATCTTATAAATATTTAAAAATATATTTATTTACATATATATATATTTTTATTATATTATTAAAAATATTTCTTACAGCCTTAACTTTAAATTTTTTTTTAAATAAATTAAAAACCCCTATTTTCTCTCAGTGCCTAGCTCACAACTCGAAATTATGGCGCGTTTTGTAAACCAGCAAAAGGCCAAAAACGAGTTTCGTCTTTCGCCTGCTTGTTTTTGTTGCGGCTTCCCTGCTTTTCCACCGCCATTTTTCCCCCTTTTCCCGTTTCCGCTTTTGCCATCTCCCTCTCCCCCCGATCCCTATCCCTTTTCCGCCATTTTGGGCAGCCATTTGTGGGCAGGGATGCATGGGTGTGAGTGTGCTCAACGAGTCCTTTCAATGCTCGATGCTCACGCACTTGCACGTATTAATTAAAAAGTTCAGGGTCAGAGGCCCAGAGACAGACATCAGCTGGCAGGACAAGGGCCGGCACGAAAAAAACAACACACAGAGGGTACTAGGACTCGGAAGGGGGGCTATTTTTAGAGAGTCGAAATATTTGTTGTTACCAGCTCCCAGCATAATTTGTTTACGCTCCTGAGCGATGATGATGGCTCCTGGTTCGTTATGACAGCGATTACCCTGTTATTTTCAGGGCAATGAGGGTTACTCAGGTCATAATATATTCCCTAATTTTTTAAAAGTGTAACAGAAAATCTAAAAATTAATTTTCTAATATAAAAAGGAATTTTATAAATTTAGTAACCAGTAAAAATCAGTCGCTACGGCCTCTAAACACCACTAGTTGACTTGCCATTTATCAGGCCAGGACATGGCCCACAAAATGGCCAAAAAACCGAAACAAAACCTCCTAACAAAAGCGAGCTCCACCAGCATTTACCTTCGGGAATAGGGAAGGGGACGCCGGCTGACGATGGGGTCACGGAAACTGTGCGTAACTATAATTAATTTCATTTTAGACTGGTTAGCAAATAAACGAGCAAACGATGCGGTTCGGAGCGAACTCCTGAACGAAATAAGCACCCCTCTCCGGCTGGGACACTATTTTTGACATCGTCCTTGTTGCCAGCACTTGACTGGCCAACTTTGCCAGGACCCACAGTACCGCCCACTTCTGGTAACTGTTGCTCATGCTTTTGCTTCCTTTTTCAGTCCTTTGAAGGGCTGCTGCTCAACCCTTATCAAAAATTCAACGAAATGATTTTATGCTCCCCAACCAAAAATTATTGATTCAACGCCGCCAAATGCCGTCTTTCCAAAGCCGAGAATTTGGCAACAAAGTTATCCCTCAGCTTAATCGCTTGTGACTCATTAACTTTCTTCTTTTCCTTTAATTTGCGACTTGAACTTATTTTAAATTCATTTTAAATTTATTCCTCCTGGCTTTTCACCAATAAATATGTGTAGATTTAATTTTATTTGTGCATTTTAGAAGTAAATAAATTAAAGATAAGTGAAAACTAAAATAAATCAATTTATTTAAAAGTAAAATTTATCACAGCTAAGTGAAAACTCTAAATAATTTATGCTTAAATTTTTAATTAGCTAGAAAAGGAGGAATAAATAAATAAAAGCTAGAAAAGGCCATCAGAAACTAAGAACAAAAGTGGTTTTTACCTTTTACATTCCATTTCCACATTTCACATCCCTAACAGAAGGCTTTAAAACCCACATTTTAAATTAAATACATCCTTAATTGCAAACTAAACTTCAATACCCTCTCAGAGTTTTGGCTTTAAAAATGTATCCCCACAATTTACATCAACTTTCGTGGCACAAAAGTGTTCAAAGTTTTTGAGCAAAAGTTGAAAATCCCTTTCTGACAATTGCAAAAATATTTGCACTAATGAAACAAGTTGCAATGAGTTCACTTTTGGTCGTGTTTGGGTATAGATAAATACAAATAAAATATATATAAAAGGAAAGGGTCATAAGTAAATACTCACGACCCAGCCCTGTGATCCGAAACTACTCCACAGTTGGGCCATAAGTCATACCGAGATGATTCCATCAAATATGCATGGCCCATCATCATCAGCATCATCCTGCTCCCTCCTCTTCAAAGATCCCTCCCTGTAGTCCAGGGCCGGAGCTGTCCATTTGAATTATGCATGCATAGACGCCGGCGCTGGGTGGGTTAACCGGGGAAAGTGGGGAAATGGGAAAAAGGGGTTGTCATCGCCCCGGAAAGCGCAGCATGGCGCCTGCCATGGCATCGGAGGAAATTAGATTTCCCTCGGCAACAATGCCGGCTTTTCCTGGACAAAACGGCTTAAGTGTTTCGCCAGCGCCTCTTTTCACTCGATTTGCATAATGGTCGCGGTCGCAGTCGCTGAAACTTGTTTTTTCTCCTTATTTTTTTTATCAACTTTGTCAGCGGATATTACGCGAGAAAAAATCTAAACGGCGAGAGTGTGTACTTTTGTGAGGTCAGTTACGGGTTCAATATCTGTATGTGTGTCGCCTCCCATAAAACACACTTTAATTATTTATTTATTCAAATGGCGGCCGGGACGGCACCGGGCCTGGTCTGGCTTCTAAGCCGAAAAGCCTTTTACAAAGTAAAGGAAAAGCCAGCGGGGCAAAGGAGGAAATTCAGAAAAGAAAAGCAAAAAGCGAAAAGGGGAAAAGCCAAAAGCAAAGGCAAAGGCACACACATTTTTCCCAACTTTCTCTGCCAGAGCGTTTCCTGCACCTTGAGCGGCAAGAAATTGAAAGTGGCACGCGCAAATTACTTAATCCGACTTTCCAAGTACTTATTGCACACAGACACACGCACAGAGTGGGAGAAGTACAGTGAGCTCTGCCTAAGGGAGACTACATAAATTGATTGGTTAAAAAAAAAACAAATAACAGCCCTTGTTGTGCACAGAACAGCTGTTTTTAATCAATGTCAAATTAATATGAAGACTGTAAATGTTGGTATAACCAATAAATAAATTATTTTCAAAGTAATTAACAAATTAAGTTGATAACAGGCCATTTTGTTAGCTTTGCGTATGCTTTGAAAATAGTTTAGCAGCTTAGAAAAAATACTTTATTCCTCAATTTAATATTTCAAGATGAAATCTCAAAAGAAAATTTCAAATTTAAATTTAGTTTCTACCTTTTGGACTTAATTAAAATCAAGTTTTAAATCAAAATCAAGTTATTATGAAGTCTGTAAATGTTACAATTACCAATAAATAAATTAATATCAAATAAAATTAACAAATTAAGTTGATAACAGACCATTTTGTGCGCACAACAGCTGCTGTTAATATTTTATTCCTCTATTTAATATTTCAAGAGCAAGTCTCAAGTAGAAAATCCCTTGGAATTACTCAACTCTCACGAGGATTCACTCCTTAGAGCCTTTACTGTGTCTCTAAAGGCCCCATAAGAGAAAGGGGCCGCGGCGGCTGGGTAATGCCTACACGTACTGCCGCCTGGGTCCTTTGATCTAATTTACCAAGCATTTTCAGGTATTCCAACTTTGAATGCCAAAAACGAAACCCAAGATGACAACAACAACCGCTCGGCTCTCAGCTATGTGGGCACAAAAAATAAAAATAAAATATAATAATAAAAAGAGAGAACCTTAAACGGGACCGAGCGAAAATGAAAATGAAAATGTTAAATGAAAATGGTCCTAGAGCATCCCGCTCCCGCCCCGCTCTTCATATGTCTTCAGCGAGAGTCCTGGCAGTTAATCAATGAATAGCCGCACCCAGCCAGGAGCCACCCCTCGCAGTTACATCAAAAGGAAACCAAGTTGGCAGGAGCCCCAGTAATATTTCAAGGGGGCTGGCTCTAAAATTAACTAAATAGCAGAATAGCAGCCCAGACCCACCCGCACCCACCACATTCCGCAGGACATGAAATGTCACTTTTGGGGGCGGATGCTTGGCTCTGCCAGGTGCCAAAGTCCAAAACGCTCGCCTCTCTTCTATTTTTTTATTTCGAGCGAATTGCATTTTATTGCCAGGACAACGACAGCGTTTCAAAAAAAATAAAAAAAGGAAAAATGGAAAAATCAAGAGGGGAAAGCAGAGAAAAACCTGGTGAATAGAACCGCAACAAGCACAAGGACAGGGACAAGGACCGCGCTGGGTAAAATGTTGACCATTTAACTAAATTGTTTCATTTAGCGACGAAACAAAGTGGAACTGGCAGCTGCGGCGGTTAGATGAATGACTTCTCGGGGATAATACAGATTAATGGACTCGGGCGGGGATTTGGTTCATCAAAACGTATTGATGCTGCCAAATGGCGCAGGGTTTGATGGGTTTATATATTTAAAAAATTAGTCAATTTTTGGCGGGAGAACTACCTCTGAAGCGAAGAAATTTTAAATGATATTCAAGCTTTAATATTATAAATATTATCTTTAAGATAAATCAGGATATGGCATCGATAATAGAATTTAGGTAAAAGAAAATGCCTTTGTGGTATTTTAAGGGCTTTTTAACAATTAATATTTTAATTATGGTGATATGACACTGCAATATTGCTTGTGGCAGCGCAGAAAGAGATAATTATATATGCTGGTTTTTAAAAAAAATTCTGTAAAAGGATCACATTGTTTTTTTTTTGTTATTTACATATGGTTTTATAACACTGCAATATTGCTTATGGGAGCGCACTATATATGCTGATTTTAAACATTTTTTCTGTAAAATGGGTCACACTGCTTTTTTTTGTTTTGTTATTTAGTTTGCTAAAAATCTTTCAATATAATAAATAAAGGAAAGAAATATTTTTTGTATACATTTTTTATGTATTTAATGTTAATTTTTTTATAATTTTGAAATATTTGTTAATAATAAATATCCCTTAAAATATTCGCAGTTTTTCCTCACTAAAAGTATGTTGCAAAATAACCCAAAAATTAGCTTACATTTCTTAAAATTAATAGAATCAACAATGCAGTGTCATAACCCCATAAGTAGGTGGCACTAGACAAAAGCTCAAATATTTAAGATTGATTCTAATAAAATAAAAAAAGTAAACAGAACTTAATGAATACACTTTATAGTTCAACTAAACATGATATATATATAATATAATATATAATTTAAATATATATAAAAATATATAACTATTAAAAAAAGTAACTGGAACTCAATGAATATGTTTTATAGTCTAACTTAAAAAATATATATATATAGGCTTCCCAACGCTCTGTTATTCTTGGTGTTGAGTGACTTTGAATTTGGTTTTTTAATATTCGAAGCGCTTTGCCATCGATATTAATAGTGCCAATGTGCAGCATTAAGCCAGGATGTGGAGTCTGGCGCCTGGAGCGGGGAGTAGACAAACTTTTAATTAGCCCCGCAGTGTGTAGGGTAACTTTTGAAGGACCTCCTCCTGGGAACTTTGCGAGGGGGAAATTGCATTCAGCCGGAGATGGAAGCAGGACGACAGCCAGGTGCCAAAGTGGCTGATGGCTGATTGGGTCGCCAGGGCGGAAGGGCCAATCCTCGCCGGCTTCGTGCTCGCGTCCAGCTGCTCCGGCTTAGCCGCAAACCGGACCGGAAAGCGGACTCCAACTGCGAATGGAATTGGGTGGGGGAAGTGGCAAAATTGAGTTGAAAATTGTTCATGGCACACACTTCACAGGCAACGCAAATTGACAGCTGTCAATCAACTGGCAGCAGCCCATCCCTGCCATCTCCTGTCCCGGCCTGGACAATGACGCAGCTCCTGGAGGACATTGCTTTGGCGATGCTGATTCTTGCTGCCAGCTGCTGTCCCTGCACTCGAAATTGATTAAGCCCGGCTCTTGTTTTTCCACCGAACTTATGACAAGGCATACTTCCCTTTAAAGAGCTTCCATTAAGAAGTTGTAAAAACTTCAACCTTTTAAGGCCAAAGGTTTGCTACGAAATTAATATTGATTTGTCTGTCTCTGAATGGCAGCCGAGAGTTTAAAGGACAAGCATAATCACAGAGACAGGATGCATATTGCCAAAGGCAGGACATGTATCGAATGCCAGGCATAATTGCCATTCTCCAAGATGCAGAAGGGGAAACCTTACCTGTGTGCTCTGCCATGTCCAAGATGTCAATGAAGAAAATTGCCTCCCTTGTGTGTGTGCATTCCCATTGTCGTATCCTTTCAGTATTCGGATTTTCAAACTGTGACTGTAACTGTGTCCTTTGGGGAACTTTGCCTAAGTAACCCCCCCTGTTTTCCACTCGAGAAACTTGACTGGCAACTTTTATGAAGCTGCCACAACTTCCGGTACACACACAACACACTCCTGCCTCCGTCTGGCAGTTATTAAGTTTATGGCCATAAACTTGCGGCCAAATAAGTTGATACTCCATTTTGATTGCCTGTTCGGAGCCTTGGAGCATTAATTCATCTAGAATTCAGCGCCAACTGCCTCCATTTCCATTTCCCCCCACTTGCCGGCCATCTGGCTCGAGTGCAGCCATCTGCTGGCGAGGCATTTGTGCAGGAAGACCAAGGACGAAGACCCCAAACACATCGTTTGCCAGGACTCAATTACACTTAAACCCAAAACTGAGGCAGAAATTTGATCAAATTAAAACCTAGAAATTATTGTTATTAAACAATTCTGTCTTAAAAATAATATTGAAATCATAAAGCTATTACAAAAGTCATTGTAGGAAGCAAAAAGTCTGTTAACGCTCGGAATAACCTAACCAGGTGCTGCATTCCGTGAGGTTTTAAGTCTTTTAACTCTTTAAAAGTCAAGTTTGCTTTCTATTTTGATTATAAATATTTACTATAAAATACAATAAACTTTAAAAATAATAATAAACTTACAAAAATCATTGTAGGAAGCAGAAAGTCTGCTAATCCTCAGAATAACTTAACCAGGTGCTGTATTCCGTGAGGTTTAGCTAAAGTAATAGTCCTCTTACTGCCTTTACCAGGCCAAAAAGCCTTTAAAAGCCATTTTTGCTTCCCATTTTGATTATAAATATTTTCTATAAAATACAAAAAACTTTAAAACCCATTTTTCCATCAGTGTATTCACCTTGCCCCACCGCAATTCAATGCGTAAACATTCGCTGGTCGGGCCGCAAAAATTAAATTGAATTATTTGTGCATTATTAACAAGCCCAAATACGAGCTACAAGCTTCCACACTCTCAGTTATAAGTATCGAATTATAGGGGCGGAGCCCCTCGAGAAATCGTGTATTGTAACTCTAGTTACTCAAAAACATTTTCTTGGAATTAAATTGTATTTACTTGAGGGAAATTTAAGGGGAAAATGTAGAGGAAAAATTAAAGGAATGCGATACGAGGCAAGGTAAAAGAGAGGAAATCGATATTAATTGACAATAAGAAACATGAGACAACAGGAAATATATTTAAAAAATATAATATATGTATCATATAAAATATTTAAAAATAACAGGACAAAAGTAAAAAAATATTTAAATATTTATTTAATGCACAATTAATACAGTTTTAAGTTAAATATCTTAAAATAATATCAAGAACCTATATTTGCAAATAGAATATATCATATTATAACAGAACACAATTTTAATAAATATTTTTAAAGCCATTGCACAATCAATACCGTTTTTAGTTAAATATTTTAAAATAATAACAAGGAAATATATTTAAAAATGTAATATATAATATTATATATTTAAAAATTACAGAACAAAATTTAATTAAATATATTTAAAGCCAGCCTTTGGACAATTAATACAGTTTTAAAGTAAATATATTGAACTAATAACAAGGAAATATATTTAAAAATATAATATATCATATAAATAATAGCCTTTTTTTTTAATTATATATTTAAAGCCAGTCCCAGCACAATTAATACAGTTTTAACTTAAATACCTTGAAATAATAATTTTTCTTGGCATGCATTACATTAATATTAATTTTCTTTTAATTAATTATATTAAGTCTAAGTTGATTTACTATATATTATATTTATATTCGACTTAAACCAGATATTGACTAGTTAATTAATTAATCATAAGATACTAACTCCCCTTACCCCGATCAGTAGTTTAGCCACGTTGTAAAACCCAAATATCAAAGCCCTCTTACCATTTTTTTTTTAGATTTGCGGACCAATTATGTGAACCCCCAACCGATAATTTTATATAAAAACCACCAAATACTATTTTCTTCCGTTTTTTCCAGTGTATCTCTGTGTCTCTATGTGTGTGTAGCAAACCAATCAATCAATCAGTTACCGTTACCCCACCTACCCCCTCAAAGTAAAATAAACCCCGCATAAAACCTGCCCTGCCCCGAAAAATAAAAACAAATATACAGAAAATGTTTAGAGCGTAGAGGAGCGTGCCAGTGATAAGAGTACAGGTGATATTAAATCCGGAGGAGGAGGAGGAAGAGGAGGAACAGGAGGAGCAGGAGAGGAGAGGGAGCCGCTGGAGGAGCGGCGGCCGAAGGATACCGCTCACCTCGAGGATCGGCGGGCGCTGCCACAGAAGCCAGAAGAACATGCGCCATGTCAAAACTGCGGCATTACAGGTCCATGGATCAGCCCAGCAGCACCTGCGTGGTCATACGCAAAAAGTTAGCAAACCCGAATATATTGGCCTGGCCAACAACCAATTACCAAATACCGCATCCGCATACCAAAAGCCTCTCACCTATCCACATAAAAACCAGCGAATGCCCTAACCACTCTCACTCACTTTCCACTTTCCACCAGAGCTTTCCTCAATCTACTCAAGCTTTTCTTCTATTTTGCCAAGGACTATGTAGATTTTCTTAAATATTTCAATATTTTACCTACTTTTTGGGTACGTAAAGTACTTAATTAATTTTTAAAAATATTTAAAAATATTTAAAAAATCTAAAACAAGTAAGAAACTCACTCGTTGCTAACTTCTAGACCTAGAAGACTTTCAGACTTTTCCTACAGCTTTGTTTTTAAATATAAATACAGAAGAAATATTTAAATTAATTAATCTAAAATCTAACGTAAATTTAAAATAAGTAAAATATAAATAAAACTTAAAGCTAAGTAAAAAACCCAACAAATTTGACATAGTCTGCGGCAACAGACTATTCTGGACTACCCAGGACTCTCACTCAACCGGCTTTCGAGCTTTCGGCTTTCGGTTTTCGGTTTTCGCATCCTGAAAGCGGAAAGCGGTAAGCCGGAAAGCCACACACTGCATGCTAGACTTTCCATTTTTTGGCTTTTCTCTTGGGAAAACTTGGAGCCTTTTGGGCTTTTGCATGCCAGCTCGGAAAAGCTGTGGTGTCCCTTTGCCAGCTTCCCAGCCAAGCGGAAACCAAAAATAACTCTTGCCATTCAGCCTTTCTTCGCTGCATGACACTGTCCTATCTTCTCTCCCATTTTTTTTTTATTTTTTTTCCCAATTTTTTTTCCACCTATTTTCCCATTTTTCTGGCTTCTACTTTTCAATTTTTCCCGTTTCTGCTGCATGAAAAATCGCGAAAATGATAAATACAGTAAATATTCGAAAAAAAAAAAAAGTGAAAAAATGAAAAGTGTAAATTTAGGACTCCGCTAACCAGGATCTTGTATCGTTGCAGGACTATGACAGCCATTTGCTTCGTGTGCAACCTGCCCATCATGTCGCACCAGGTGGGCTTGGTGTGGCAGGGCGGCAACGGCTGGGACGATCTTGTGCGCGAACAGGTGGGTTTGAAAGAAAATACAGGTAAAAAAACCAGAGTAAAAAATGTGAAAAACAGTGAAAAACATCGAAAAACTAGTAAAAAACCTGTGAAAAACCAGTGGAAAACCAGTGAGAAAAATTGCGAAAAATCTGAGCTCAAATCTGAGCTAAGAGGTGATATCTATTTATAGCTGCTAGCCTTGATGACAGTTTTACCATTCTGAGAAATGAATACCTGTAGCTGACACTTGTCACCTGAAAGGTCATAGTTCACATTTTTTTTAAGTGGAAGTTAAATGTCTCCTTTTTTTTTTAAGTGGAAGTGAAATGTGTGGTTTTTTTTTTATGTGGTTTGTGAGCTGAATTTTTTGAGCAAAAAATATTTGCCAAAAAACAAAAGTGTTGTAAATATTACAAGTTGAGGCTGTGGCCTTGGCATATTAATAGACAGGAGCATTCCAAAATAATTAGGTCACCTTTATGTATGCATGAATACATATATTTAAACTGCCTAATTTCAACGGAGAAAAATCCAGAACATTTGAGAGTTTGGAAATGAAAAAATAACTAAAAATAAAGTAATAATAATATAGATAAAATAAATTTTTCAAAACATTTTTAAAAATGTTAAAAAGAAGTTTAAAAAGAATGTTAAAAAAAAAGAAACACAAACTCCGTTTATTTTGGTGTGGAAAATTTCCAAAAACTTGACAAGTTTTTAAATCGAAAAAAAAGGTGTTAATAAATAAAGGAACAATTTAAAAAATAGAACAAAATTTGATGGCAGCAATAAAGGTCACAATTATAGGCTGTACAAAATAAAAAATATACACACTCCATTTTATTTAGGGGTTGTTTCCATGTGAAAAGTTCCATTTTATTTAGGGGTTGTTTTCATGTGAAAAGTTTCAAAAAAAATTAAGCAGTTTATTAATCGAACAATTGAAGGTTAGAAAAAATTAGGAAACACCAAATAGAGTTTCAATTTATAGGTTACAATTAATAAAAAAAAACGTAATCTTCGTACCTTCAAATTTTGTCAAAAAATTAAAAAGTTTAGAAATTGAAAAATAGAAAGTTAGAAAAATGTAGGAAACACTTACAAAATGTGGCAAATATTTAAGACAGCAAAGGAGCTTACAATTATAGGTTTTAAATAATAAACAAATATACAAACTCCGTTATTTTAAGGGTTTGTTTCCGTGTGAAAAGTTTCCAGAGAAATAAAAAGTTTAAACATTGGAAAATAAAAAGTTAGAAAATTAGAAAAATTTAGGAAACACTTGAAAAATTTGGCAAATATTTAAGCCAGAAAAGAAGGTTACAATTGATCAAAAAATAACTTAAACTTCATAATTTAAAAATTTTTCGGAAAATTAAAAAGGTTTGATATTGAAAAATGAGAGGTTATTAAATGAAAAAATTGTTTGAAAAATATAATAATAATTTGTAAGACAACAAACTTCACAATTACAGGTTGTTTCGCTGAAAAATGTTGTTTAAAAAATTAAATGTCTACTTTAGCAACCTTTATATTTTTATTTTCTAAAAATCTTAACCTCGAGCCGGCAAAACTCTTAGTTAAAAAATTAAATTAATATTTGAACTTAAAAAAACAAGGTTTATATATTAAAAAATAATTTTTAAAATGTTTCAAATATCTAAAAAGATCACAAATACAAAATCTTTATTTTTATGTGAAGATTATAACCAGAAAATAATAAAGAGTTTTGAAATAAAAGCTTAAAAAAGGTTGAAAAAAAAACGCCAATATTTAGGATATTTTATCAGTTTAGAGTCCCTAAAAAACCCTTAAAAATACAATTAAAAATCAACCTATAACGGCTAAAAATTTTGCAGCTGGAGGAGTCCACCATCCGTCAGCGCTTGGGCGGCAGGCGCGACTCGGCGGCCCAGATCACCACGCCGCCGAGCACCTCGCCGCCGCCGGGACTGCAGCGCCGGCGGCGCAGCTCGCTTGCCCAGCTGACGGACATCCTGCGCGAGTGGAGCGGCGGCACCAGCAAGCAGCAGCACCACCAGCAGACGCAGCAGGCCCAGGCCCAGCAGGCCTCCTCCGCGCGCTCCAAGGCGCAGCTCAATCGCCGCGAGACGCTGGCCGATCTGGCCCGCAGCCTGCCCTGGCGCACCTCCACCACCACGGACGCCAGCACAGGAGCGGGCGGCAGTGGAGCTGGATGCTCCTCCGGCACCACCTACATGGCACCGCGCAAACGACGCGAATCCAGCGCCGACTCTGGCATCCGGAGCATGCGCTCCCGGCGCGAGTCCAACACCGCGGAGTTTGTGCGTCACTGGAATCGGCGCGAGAGCGGCGCAGTTGAGGATCAGCCAACGTCGAGCAGCTGCGTCGTGGTGCCCGTGGTCATCGAGTGCACTAAGAGCGTGAGTATCGGATACGTTTTGTTTTATCCCTGAGAAAGCCAGCACCACCACATAGAGCTGAAGAGCAATCGAACAATGGAAACATCGATAGTATCGATGGTTTGTATTCAGCTTGCACAATCGGTAGTTTGAAAACAATCGCAATAGTATCGTCCCCATATCTTATTATATTTGTGAGCTTGAAACCAAACCAATTCTAATTAGAAAATGAATATATAAATCACAAGATACCAGAACTGAAACTGAAAAATTTGTCTGACTAATTTTATTAATTTTTAAATTACTATTTTAAATCTTTAATCTAAAAATCTTTATCAAATTACTAAGGGATACCCTCAACTTTTTTAAGTATTTTATTAGATGAACACCCCTTTTTTTTACAAAATTAAATAGGTCGGTACTATCGCAATAGTATCGATAGTTTGCGAAAAAAAAAACTCGAAACTATCGATGGTGCCAATACCGGTAGTTTGGCAAGCTTCGGTTTACCGATTGTTCTCCAGCTCTACCACCACAGCCACCCCTAATCCTTGGCGCTCTCTTCTCTCTCTGTCTTCCCGCCACTCCACACCTACCCACCTGATGCCTGCCACCTGACCACCACCGACCAACCATGATTAGGCCTCCCGGCGCGGATCGGGGGAGAGCTACCTGTCCGGCAGCCGGCGCGACAGCAATGTGGCCGGGCGGGTGACCACCCCGCCGCCGCCGGGCAAGTACCAGGTGGCCAAGAAGCGCGACTCGCTGGCCGCGCCGGAGTTCCCCAACTTCCGGCAGGAGCAGCGGCCCAGCACCAGCTCCGCGGGCTCCTGCTCGGACCACTCCCAGCCCCTGATATCGTCGCACTCGAGCACTCACCACCTGGCCACCCACCAGCAGGTGGACTCCGCCTGCCAGGCCCTCCCACCGCCGACGATCATCACCAGCTCGGTGACCCCGCCAGCCACGAGTCCCACGGCGCCGAAGGGACGTCGCGACTCCCAGACGCAGTGCGGCCGGGTCAATCGGCGTGACTCCAAGGCCGGCGTCAGTCCGGAGCGGGCGCCGCGACTCCAGCGGCTCCAGAGGCAGGCCACCGCCTTCGACGAGGGCTGCCTGCCCGGCGGGGGCAGTCGTCGTGGCTCCCAGCCGGCCCTGAGTCCGGATCCGCCGGAGGATTGCGAGCGCCGGACATCGCGTCGCGACTCCCTATCGCCGGACAGTGCTTCGCGCGGCGGTCGTCGGGATTCGAGGACGCACCTGTCCCCAGATAGATCGCATGAGCGGGATGGCAGTCCCCGGCGGCACACGCTCCGGCGGCAGAGCAGCTCGGCTGCCAGGTCACCGCGATCGCCGGACTCCAACAGCTGCTGCTCGTCGCGCGATCCCAGCCCTTGCTCCCGGCCCGGACCCACGGTGACCACCGTGGAGCAGAACCAGCGCCCGGCCATCCGGCGCCAGTCCACCACCGAGGAGATTCTGATTGCGCGCGGTTTCCGGCGACAGTCCACCACCGAGGAGATGATACGGTGCCGAAATTTTCGCCGTCAAAGTTCTCAGAGCGACGACGTCTGTCGGTGAGTGGAAATGGGTTAAAAAATTAAAGATTAATTATTTATAATCTTATTTAAATAATTTCTCTGTTAATAATGGAACGTTTTCACTACAGCTATCGTGGCAGACGTGACTCGTCCGCTCAGATAATTGACGGCACCATTGGCACCATGACTGTGGAAACCACCAGCACTTTCTTTGACTCCAGCACCCAGACAGGTGAGTCTATCGAATATCTAAATTAATTGGGGTTTTTAAAAGCAAGAAAAGCCTTTGATTGCCACAATTTAATCATTAGTTATTTAATAATAATAAATATAAAATTATTACAACTATTTGAGGATTTAAAAAGCAAGAAAAGCCTTTGATTGCCACAATTAAATCATTAGTTATTAAATAATAATTAATATTTAAAGCGTATGTACTCAGACACGCGAAAAGTGTTCCTAAGCAGTGCGATGAAGCGAGACGGTTACTATTGACCTCTCGTTTTGACTCAATGCTTAGGAACACTTTTCGAGTGTCTGAGTACGTAGCTTAAGGGGCTTACCCAAAGAATCCTAGAGATTCCAACTCGATAGAGTCTTGGGGTATTTTCGATAACTGTGAGCACGTTTAGGCTATCGATTGCTCATTTTCTGAGTTGCCCACCACTAGTTCATACAAAAGGGGGAAGTTAGTGAAAATTCGAGTCATTTTTAGGAAAAGCCTTGGATTATAACAATGGATAATTAATATATAAATAATTATTTTTGTTCTTATAGCAATAATATACAAAATAATAATAAAGGCTAAACATTAAGTCAACAAGTGGTGTTCATAAAAATTCGATAGAGTCTTGGGGTATTTTCGATAACTGTGAGCACGTGAAAATTTGAGTCTTGGGGTATTTTCGATAAGTATGACCACTTTCAGGAAAAGCCTTTGACTTTAACAATGTTATATTAATATGTAAAAAATTATATTAATTTATATAGGAATAAAATTCAAAATAATAAAATAGCTTCGATAAATTTGATAGTCTTTTGGGTATTTTCGATAACTGTGACAACTTTAAACCTATGAATCGGCTATTTTCTTTCGTGCTCATCCCGAGCGCATAAAAAAACAGCTGTTCTAAAGATTAGTAGAAATAAAAAGTTAAAATATACGAATAACTTGAAAACAATACATTTTTTGGCAAACTAACTATTACAATGGATATAAATAAGCACCCGTTGCCATATTTTTACTATTCAGCCATTTCTAAAGGCTTTATTAATAGTTTGTTCACTTAAAAAACTCTTCAAAAATTCTAAATTAAATATAAATAAAAAGAACAAAAAAGGAACCTAGTAGTTTTCCTTATTTTTGAATTCGTTCAACCCTTTTTACTATTTCAAAGAATATTATTGAGGACCTGTTGCCATATTTTAAATCCTTAACCATGTCAAAAGGCTTTATAAATAGTTTGTTCACTTAAAAGATTTCTTACCAAAATTCGAAATTAAATATAATTGAAAATATTGTTGAATTTATGAAAGAAAAGGACAAAAAAGGAACCTTCTAGTACTTTTCCTTTTTTTAAATTCGTTCACCCTCTGCGCCAGTCCTGCCAACTCGACTGGAAAAGCTTTCACCGCAAAGCTCTTCCTTCACAGCTTTGCAGCTTTTTCAATTTTCCCTATTGTTGTTGGCGTTGGCGCCCCCAAAAGCTGCGCCCAGCTGACTGGCTTAGCGAACAGCTGTGCGCCCCGCCAGGGCTGTCCACTCGGCGCTGTCCACTCCGCGGACTCCCTGCGACGCAGGGCCATCAGTCGGTGTTACAGACGCAGACGTGCCACAAGCGCCGCAGGACGCAGGACACCCACGAAAAATCCCCAAAGCGAACGAACGAACGAACTCCGCCTGAAAGTGCCGGCGAGTCACGAGATTAACCAAAAAAAGACAGAGAGAGAAAAATAAGACAGAAAATTAAGCAGAAGCCAGGGAAATCTGTGAAATACACGCAGAGAAATCCGAGGGCGATGCAAGGGCCAGCGACTTACTGGGCAAAGCGGCGGCAATCTGGCGCTTTTTTCTCCCAGTGCGCATAAGTTGCTGCGTGTGTGCGTGCGTACCCGTGTCCGTGTCGGTGTCGGTGACGGTGACGGTGTCGGTGTGTGTATATTTTTCCTGAATCCCGAATCCTTCGTCCTGTTTTTTGTATATTTTTTTGTGTGTGAGCCAAGACTTAAAGTTGCATCGAAACTGAGCGAGCCAGCAGCCTCCTTGCTGTGGCCCAGCGTTATCCTTGCAACAACAACAACAACGAGAGGCAACAACGTGGCCGAATACGTCGACGTCGGCAGCGACGGCGGCGCTGCTGCCCCGCCGCTGCGCAGCGGTCGCCGCCAGCCGTCGAGCAGCAGCGCCAGCAGCAGCAGCAATCGCAGCAATCGAAGTCGCAGTGGTCCGTATTAATATCTGAAAAATTCCATATATATTGTCTTCTATATATATCTCATATATGCCCCTACATATATCCCGAGGAAAGCATGAAATTTGTAAAAGGATTTACTTACTTGTTGCATGTGCAAAAGGGGAGCCAAAAATTGTAGAGTTGATATCACTTGAGGATTCTGTGGCTTCTAACGGGTCTCTAGACCCTAATATTATTGAACTTGAATTCCCATAAAAATAAATAATATTATTGAGTTTGAATTTCCCTCTAAAATAATTAATATTATTGAGTTGCAGTTTCCCTAAAAATAAATCATATTATTGAGTTTGAATTTCCAGTAAAAATAAATAGAGTTATGGAGTTTAAATTTCCCTAAAAATAAATAATATTATTGAGTTGGAGTTTCCCTAAAAATAAGTATTGTTAGTCAGTTGAAGATTCGCTAAAATAATATTATTAAGTTAAAATAATTAATATTATTAAACTTGAATTTCCCCTAAAGTAAATAATATTATTGAGTAAAAATAAATAATGTTACTCAGCTTAAGTTTCGCTAAAGATACATATGTATATTATATTGTTGAGTTTGAGATTCCGTAGAAATTAATTATATTATGGAGTTTGCATTTCCCTTAAAACAAACATTATTATTGAGTTTGAACTTTTCCTAAAATAAATAATATTATTGAGTTTGAGTTTCCGTAAAAATAAATATTTGGAATTTGAATTCTCATAAAAATAAATAAAGTTATGGAGTTTAAATTTCCCTTAAAATAAATAATATTATTGAGTTGAAGTTTCCAAAAAATAAATTTAGTTATGGAGTTTGAGTTTCCCTAAAAATAAATAATATTATTGAGTTAGAGTTTCCGTAAAAATCTAAATAGAAATATGGGTTCAAGCCTAAATTCAAAACCAGCATATAATTGTTAATAGTGTAGCTTCTATCAAAAATTTCAGGAAAGTAACATAAATTATATTACATATTTTCCAAGTATTTTTTCCATTGCTTAGCTTGCAGATTTTATTTAAAAATATTGTCAAGGCATTGTTTAGCGCATTAAATTAAAGGTTGAACCTTGTAGCGTTAGGATGACATTTATAATTAAATAGAAATACAAATACTGGTACGTAGTGCAATAATCGAATTTTTCGGATTAATTTAAATAACATTTTCAAGCAAAAGCCTTAAGTTCAACCCATTTTTCACAAGCAACAAGTAACCTCTTAACCCCTCGGCACAATTTCCAAGAACTATTAACTAGAACTATAATCAAGGATAGCTGAAAATCTCCAGGAAAAGGAGCCATCTTCAAATAATACCAAGAAACCTCCTAGAGGTTCCTGTTAAATGTTCCAAGAATTTCGAAAGCCACAAGTCCTAACCTTCACCCCGCCTCGGAGGGTGGCTTTTAATGAATGAAAGTGGAAAGTGCAATGGCTGCTGGCTGTCCGAGTGTGTGTGTGTGTGTCGGTTGGGGAGTGTCTGTGTGTGAGAGTATCTGTGTGAGAAGACGACAGGCAGCAAATGAATGAGGAGGACTCTCTCTCTCTGGCTCGCTTATGAATGAAGTGAAAGGCGAATCGACTTGGCCAGACCCCTCTCCCATTTTCCATTATATTCTCGAGCCATATAGTATCCGCATCTGGCATTTCCCATTTCCCATTTGCCATTTCCCAGCTGCAGCAACAAGTTGATACTTCGCGAACAACTTTGGCGCATTGAAATGCAAAATTTATTGATTCCGCTCGCAGCCAGACGGGGACGAGGTCAGAGTTTAATTCCCCCTAACCCCAAGCCCCAGGATCTCTGCCTAACTTTGTTCGTAAATTTGCAAACAAATATTGCTGCTTTTCCCAAGTTGAGAATAAACCACTGACGGAATGGCAAACCGAATCCTTAATTAACCGAAAGATCAAACGAAATGGCAGATCTCTGGGAGAAACAAAGAAATGGAACAATTTGCATACGAATTTTAATCAGTTCAAGTGCGAACACATGGCCCTTCAATTAAGCGTCCTGGAAGGGATTTACGCCGCTGCTGCTGCTGCTGCGGGATGTCCTGCCAGGACTCACTAATTAATATTGAGTGTGAGGCCCTCGCACTTGATTCGATTCAAGCAATTTGTGCCATGCTAGTCCCAATCAGCCAGCAACTTTTCCTTTGTCCCTTAAAGAGTCCATCCAGTGGAGAGGCGAAAGCATTAAGGAAAACGACATCGATTTATCAACTTAAACCGAAAAAAAGGTAGTAATATTCATAAATCTAGCAAAGAGTGCCTTATAGGGGATTCCTTCCAATCAATTTTAATACCCAAAGGGTTAAATATTGGCCAATCCATTAACTAGAGTCCAAGTCCATCAAAGGATTATCAACAATTGCCGGGCGGGCTGCAGTCCAATTAGTATCTCAACTGCCCATCGATTACATTAATTTTTATAATTGCTTTTTTACGATGCACACGAACTCACACACACACACACACACACACAGGGACAGGGTAAACAACAGGGGGGTCAGGGGTCACGAAATTAATGTTAATTTATGGCCAAACAAAACTAAAAACGAGAAAGAAAGCTAACTTCGGTAAACCGAAGTTGGTATACCCTTGCAGTCTGCAATTGGATCATTGAAAATCGAACCATTTAAGTAATGTTGAAAATACATCGAATTTTGTAAATTTTACATTTTACATGTAGAATTTTACATTTTCATATAAATGGACCGATCGCTTCTATGGGAGCTATATGATATAATGGACCGATCTTAATGAAATTAAAACCGTAATTCTAAAACCATAAAAAACTGCTATATCTCAAAATTTATAGAAATTCGTTGAAAAACAGAGAAGTTAAATTTTTTTTTATATTAATTTCGCCATCATTCCTATGGCAGCTATAGGATATAGTAGTCCGATTTCGGTCGTTCCGACATATATACTGCGTGCTAAAGAAATAAGACTATGCAGAAAATTTCACCTCGATAGCTCAAAAACTGAGAGACTAGTTCGCGTAGAAACCGACAGACGGACAGACAGACAGACAGACAGACAGACGGACAGACAGACGGACATGGCTAGATCGACTCGGCTGGTGATGCTGATCAAGAATATATATACTTTATGGGGTCGGAGATGCCTCCTTCACTGCGTTGCAAACATCTGGTCAAAATTATAATACCCTCTGCAAGGGTATAAAAATGGAGAAACGAGGGGACACTTTTATTACCAAATTTGGATCGATGAACGGCCACCAGGCCACGTCATAATCCTTGAAAGAGTACGGCTTAATTTCAGCTTCTGGGAAGTGCTGTATAGTCTATTTTTATTTTGATAAATTTTATATATTAGGAAGCCCTTAATGGATAAGAAGGCAGTGTTATAACGCCTTAATTGCTTGCGTAGAAAATGTAGAGGGAAAAATATTATTTAATGTTTATTTTATTTATTTTTCTTACAGCAGTGTCATTGCTTGAGTAGAAAATGCAGAGGGTGAAATTGTATTTAATGTTTATTTTATTAACTTTATTCTTTAAGCTTATTTTAAGTTAATATTGAAAGCAGTGTCATAGCTCCATAAGCAGGAGATAATGTTGAGTAATAATCAATTAAGTAAATACTTTATGGGGTAATATATTATTTAATATATTTTTAAACAAATTTTATTCCTTAAACTTCATTGAAAGCAACCAAAAAACGAGTGCAGCTTATACTTAAAGCAGTGTCATAGTGCCACAAGCATGAGATTATGTTAAAAACTAATGGCTAAAAAAAAAGGCAGTGTCTAAGCGCCATAAGCAGGAAATTATAAGCAGGAAATTAAATAAGTAAATTCTCCATGGGGTAATAAATTATTTAATATTTATTTTATTGATTTAATTCCTTAAACCTAATTTAAAGCACCAACAAATGGTGCAGAATAAATATTCAAAGCTGTGTCATAAAGCCATAAGTAGGAACAAACCAGCTAGCTTTGAGGGATCTCACCTCTCGACAAGGTCAAGCTCTAGCTCTAGCTGTCTCTTCCAGTTATATATATTATATATTTTCATGAAACGCATCAATAATGGGCACAGACACAGAAATTGCTCAGCGCCTAATTGATGGCCCCCGGCCTTGAAGATTGATTTATCGAATTAAAGTTATGCCAAAAATACAAGATGTACTTGTGTGTCGCGGAAAAGGCATAGAATGCTCCTCCTTGATGGATGGCCGCCTGATTGATGGCCACTGCCACACTGGCACACTCATAAAACAGTTCGTAATCGAAGGAATTAGCAGCTGACGCCGTTTCGTTTCGATTCGATTGAAAGTTTTCAAATCAGCCGGTTGGTTAGCTCGTAAAATGCAAATTGTTATGGGAAGAAAAGGAAAGGAGCTAAGGATGATGGACTCTACCTGGCCTACCCCCCCGGAAGGAAGGGTCGTGGCCACCGCCACAAATGTATAATGCCATTAACAGCTGTCACTTTGGGGCTGTTGAAATATTTGACAGTCAAACACGAGTGTCGCATAAAAAGTGCCAAAAATAAAAGGAAGAGGACAAGGACAAGGACGAGAGCGAGAACGAGGAAGAAAAATAACAAGGAGCCCCATAAAACAGGAGACAACGGCGGCGACCATAGAAATGATAATAATAATAATAATAATAATAATATTGAGACAGCATTTTAGTTTCGTGGTAATGGCTTGCGTTTATTTGCCAAACAAGATGGTGGCTGTCAATTGTTGTCTGTTCCTTGTTATCCTTCGCTTTCTCCCACTTGAGTGTGTGTGTGTGTGTGTGGCGGAGTATCCAAATTGCGACGCCTTTCGTCAATCATACGCACCGTTGTACGCATTACAACCCCCTGGACACCGCGGGCCATAAGTCAGCTTAATGCCTCAAGGAAATCAATATCTTTCGGAGGAGAAAAGCTTCTTAGTCTGCGCCAAATTCTGGCCACAAGGAAAGCTCTCACTGGAGCTGGGAAACTGACAAGCTGGGAGGAAACTCAGGGGGGGAAACTCAGGAAATGAAGGAAACTCATTCAATCAAACGAAAAAAGTTATTAATCTAACCACAAGTGTACCGGCACAAAACTATAATTGATTCAATCAATATTCCCAATTCGATGAAAGATTAAATGGATATAGCTTGGACTCAAAATGCACCTGCAGCTCTTGCTATTTATGGATCTCCCGGGTTGCACCTCCTTGAAAAATCCTTGCCTTCTGGCATTTTCTTGCGGCTATTTTCATAAAATCAAATTAACACACGCAAGCCAAAATCAAACCCAAACCAAAAAAAGAAAAAATATATATACGGGGAAAGCCTCGCTCTCGCACTAATTGAACTGAGCACGATGGGTTAGCGGCAGACAGAATGTTTGACTTTGGCTCAATTAACACCGCACACAGGACGACGCGACGGCCGACTCATAGATTCATTAAAATACAGCAAACAAGGCTGGACAAGATGGAGGTCCTGCCAATGCCACCAATACCACGCCTACGCTCTAGCTCACACATGGACATGGACACAGGACAAAGGACTCGTCGTCGTCTCCTTGTGTGTGTATTTTAGTAATTTGGATTAAACATGCAGTCCGGCGGGAAAGAGGACAACGGGCGAGGACAATAGAAAATCACCTGACCCATTAACCAGCAATGCTTACAAAGTCTCCTGCTCCTTCGCCTCCTTGTGTATCATGGCGAAGCCTGGCGTTGAAGTTTGAAGTTATTGCTTTCATTTCCCTGTAGTCGTCGTCGCTCCCAGACGCTAAGAATTTAATTAATTCCTGGCTTGGCATGATAAGCCAGTACATCGTATAAATAGGACGACTATTTAAGGTCAATTACTAATTCCCTTTCATTGTCTGCCCGGAGGCCAGTGAGACCAGAGCTTTACCAAGTCTTAAATGCTGCAAAGAGCCGCTTGAGGACCTTAAAAGGAGATCTGGTCAGTCTGGTGATTAATTTTGATATAAATATTAATGATACTAATATTTAATAACATCTGGCTTACCAGGTCTATAAATTCTTTTAGCAGACTAACGAATACCTTTAAATGCAGAAGCTAGAAATCTTTGCAGGCCTTGTCGATAAATATCGGCTTGCTAGCGATGGCCACACTTATTTCGGTGTCGATTGATCTTGGCATTTATCGATATATTCTTTAGATCTACTGAATTGAGATTCTCAAAAAAAAAAGCAAATATGTTTCTTGGAGAATTCTGAAATGAAAGCCAGCTTTTCTCAAATTAGGAAAATCTCCAATTAAAAAAATCTGGCTTTCATTGTAAAAGTCTCAACTTGAGAAAATCCGGCTTTCATTTAAGAATTCTCCAAGAAACATCTTGGCTTTCTTTAGGCTTTCTGTAAAAGAAAACCCCTGCCAGCTCTGACTACCTTTCCCAGCAAAATCAAAGAGAGTTCAGAACAGACCGAAATCCGAACCCTCAGCCTCAGCCGAACCACAAAAAGTCACAGCGAGGAGCAGGGGCTGGGAACTGGGAGGACCGCAACATGTTGTCGCTCCCTGCTAATTGGATGGCAAGGATGTGGCAGCATGACGTGGCATCATGATGGAAATAATTACAAAACAGTTTACTCAATAAAATTCCAACTGATTTAAGTGCGGAAACATGAGCACGGACGGACCAAAAGTTGTCCACAGAGCTGACATTGATTGAGCGAGGATGTGAGAGAGGGCCGGGGCTAATGGCAAGGACCTCGCACGCAGGTCCCAAAAACCGACTCAAGTACAAGAAAAGAGAATAATATAATATATAAAAAGAAAAGAAAAGATGAAATTCCTTTGGCTGAAATAAAAAAGTTTGGATCAAGTTTTTCGCTGGCAAAAAATAAAAGAAAGATTTTCACACGCACACACCACACACATCCCTTTGTTCGTAAAGAGGGTGTGAGTGTGTGCACGCTCTCGCAACCATTTCAAAACTGAATTAACTTTTGTTGCACTTTTGGGCAGCCAAAAAATCTACATACTCGCACACTTTTCACGAAAGTTTTTATGTAAATTGCTTCCTCGCCCGAAGGTTAGATACGGATGCGGCTAAGGACATGGATACGGATACGGATAGATTCACACGTTTCTTTCATTTTCTGTTATCCTTCGACAGCTGGGGATTGTAAGGGAGCCCTGGCTAATTCCTGTCTGGGGATTAGTTTGCGGAATTCCACCATTCCATTTAACTTTTTGGGAAAGTTACATTTCTTTGACTTGCAAAAATTATTAAATCCCATTTAAATATTATAGAGTAAACTTAGACCAAATCAGAGCGTGCTTTCTTCCTCAACGAAACCTCCATAAATCCTTCGAAGAGTTCGACATGTGTGACTCGATCCATTAGCGATTATCATCGCCTGGCACGCAACTCACACATTTTGGCCCACATCCTTCGGTTCCTTCGGCTCCTTTGGCTCCTTCTTTTCCTTTTTTTCGTGGGACTCAACAAGTGCCAGAGCCCAAAGTGCGGTTCATGTTTATAAATCAAATTTGCGGCCCCGAAAATTAATCACAACTCATTCGTACATGGTGTGCGCTGCGCACTGAGCCTTAAATCCATTTCGGCTTGGCGCCGTCTACTTTTATTTTAGGGAGAATATTCCTTGCTGCTCCTTCCTGCTCCTGGAAATGGTTCTGAAAATGTGGCCAACACAGAGAGCATTTAGTTGGCGGCAGCGAAACATTTTTGCGCACGTTAATTCCATTAAAAGCCGCATTATGCCCCGCTGAAAAACATTTTACGTGCCGACTTTGGAATTTATGTTGCATAGAGCATAATACTCCCTCTATCCTATTCAGAGTCATATGGGTCTCCTAGTTTCAGTCAGTCCTTTGGGATTTTCAAGAAAAAGCCAAAAATAATTTAATCCTTTCAAGAGCGTATAAGTATTGAGCACATTTTTAACTCAAAGTGAGACTATATCAAGTTAAAAATACAGAACTAGCAGTTACCAATTTATTAATATTTGATATATTCAAGGTAAATCTTTATTTTGGTTTTAAACGAAATATAAAAAATACTTGTTGAGCTCTTAATATATTTACAGATCGAAAATTAATTAGATAGGTCACACTAAAGGTTATTTACAGATGCCTAGTATTTTTTTTTTAAATAGGGCAGGGTCACACTTTTTGTTTAAAAGGGTCAAACGTTATTTATAGATGGCGGATATTTTTAAAATTAAAGAAAAGCTTTAAAATAATAATATAAAATTTAAAAAATAAAGTTTGCAATAATACCTTAATATCCTTTTCGTATAATTCAAAATTACTTTCTAAATTTCCGTAAAAAATGGGATTTCCACTACTCGTGGATTTTCAAGAAGGCAACAAAAATAATTCAATCCTTTAAATATCTAACTCAAACTGAGACTCTCTCAGGGAATAAATACAGAATTAGCAGTTACTAATTTATTAATACATAAAATATACCCAAGAAAAATCTTTACTTGCTTTTAAATTAAATTTAAATACTACTTGTTGAGCTCTTAATCTATTTCCAAGATTTTAAAGAGACACAACATAGATACAAGTGTCATTCACATTTGCAAAAGCATGATGCTGATGGCTCCCTGCGAACACGGGGCGTATACTTGATGCACAATATATTATTGATTCGATGGAACAGCTGCACTGGCTATATGGATATATAGTGTGTGATCTGTGTGACAGATTTCTCGCAGAAGCAGCAGTGGCAGCAGCAGCGTGCCTCGTAAAAAAGTCACGCTAATGCTGCACTTTCGCAAACTTCCCCTTCCTTCCTGGCTTCCTTCCTTCCTGCTCCTTTGCTCGCTTTGTATTACCCTCACTGGGGGTGAGTCCTGTCACATCGCGTGTGTGTGCCCCCGGGGGGGTGGCTTTCTGGTCCCGGTTGACCCATAAATACGCACATGTACACGTCGCTGACCCCCGGTGACCCGCCGTGCGACACATTGCGGCAAGTGCAGCTCTCCGCTCGGTGGACAAAATGGGATATGCTTCCATTTAATTGCCGTGCACTAATCAGCAAAATGCGACAAACCGATGGCGGTTCTCACACGGCTAATGACAGGTTGCCGTCAGCGTTAATTGGCCAACGCGACGGGGGATCTGACGGCTTCTATATATAGACCGTTTTGCGACGGTCGAGCGATGGTCGAGCGATGGCCGCGCGCTGGCCGAGATGCGGTCCGTTTTGCCGCCAAGCTGCAGTCGGGTTCGGAGAGCTCAAGGCGTCGGGAATTGCAGTCGCATTAGCTTAGTTTCTTTTTTTAAAGGTGTTGAATGGAAAGTGTTGTGGGAAAATATTATTTGTGTCTCAAAAAAGGTCACAGCTAGTGAAAAGTTCCTTTTTTTACGGTCAAAGCTTAATTTATAAGTAAAGGAAATTAAGGTATTATTGCAAAGTTTATTATTTTAATTTTGTATTATTATTTTGAAGTTTTTCTTTAATTTCAAAAATATTCGACATCTGTAAATAACGTTTAGTGTGACCCTTCTTATTAATTTTACAAGAATCAAAAAGTGTGACCCTGCCCTATTTTTCCGAAAATATTTCCTTTTTTACGGTCAAAGCTTAATTTAGAAAGTAATGTTGTTTTAAAGGTTCATTACTATAAGACTATTATTATATTTTTATTATTATTTTAACTAATATTATTTATTATATTTCTATATTTTAAAAAATATTAGAAATCTGTAAATAACGTTTGGTTTGACCCTTCTAATTTATATTTGATCTGTAAGGTATTACATGAAACAAAAAGTGTGACCCTGCCCTAGTTACCGATAAAATGTCAAGTTAACAGCACAAATAGTTAAAGCAAAGTTTATTATTTGAATTTCATATTATTATTTTAAGCTCTTATTAAATTTAAAAAAATACTAGGCATTTGTAAACAAACTTTAGTGTGACCTTTTTATTTTATTTTTGTATTACCTGAAACAAAAGGAGTGACCCGGCCCTATTTACCATAAAAATGTCAAGTTAACAGCACAATTAGCTTCCCCATTCTGCTCTCAACTGTATAACCTTTGTATAACTTTGTAGTGTCATAATAACATAAGACGATTTAATGCATTTTTTTGTGAACGTTTTGTGGCCCTATTAAAAGTTGAAAAATGTATTAGTGTAGGGTTTCCCTTTCCCTTTCGCGGAGAGGAGGGAAGCACACCCTTAGGGCTCTCCCTCCTGTGACTCCCCGTTCTGTGAAATTTTTATGAAAGTGCAGTGAAGTTGACTGGTTTCTGTGTAGCCTCCGTGTGGCTGCTCATGGGCCACTAGCCCTGGTCCAATATTATTTACGCTCAATTAAGTTAGTGTGCACATCCCACTAGCCCCCTGTCAGCCAACGCCCCTGCATTTATGTCCCCCTTTCACCCACTTTGTGCTAGTTGCATGCAACAATTTCCCGAAACCAGTGTGACCGTAGCCTCTTTACCAGAGAAGTATCAGCATAGTGTCATAGTGGCATACTTTATTTTATACATATATATTCAGAACTGATTAGCATGCGGATTATGGGCTTCCGGAATGGGAATATAACCATTCAAACTAGTGGCTGAAACAAGGGTTAAAAGAGGGGGTTGAGAGGGTTGAGAGGGACGCCTGTCACGACCCATTAAGCAGCTATTGTTTCGAATTGGGGGCTGGTGTACAATAAAAGCCAAATAGCTAACCCCTAGAAAAAGCCCTGTCCCAGCCCGAAAAGTTAACGCTTGATTTCTGCACTAAAAACCAGAAGTTTGCCATTCTTTTGGGTCATTAGTTGGTAATTTATCAAAGTCATGAATTTATATTATACCAGAGCCCGAGCCAAGCGCCTCCGGCAGCTGCAAAGTGCAGATGCAAACTTTTCAATGCGGCAGCTGTCATAAAAGCAAATGAGAAAAGGAAGAAGCCCCGCCAACCAACCAACTCGGCGAAAAGTCGTGGCCAAACTCGGGCGGAAAACTCAGTGGAAACTCAGTGAAAACTCAGTGAAAGTCGAGTCAAGTTAAGGCGGGTGGGGAGGCAATAAAATATGAAGAGCCCCGGACCAGAGCTGGCGAGTAATGCGACTCGATTTTGTCCTCTTTCAATTAGTCAAATTTGTTGCGCGCCGTCTGATTAAAATTCGCGAGCAGCGTAAATAGTTTTTCCCCCATTTTAATGGGCCATTAAACTCGAACAATTGGGTCTAGCAGTTGAAGCCTTAGCAGGTACAGATAGAGAAAGTTTGCTTTTGTAAGCATTAACTGAGTACTAACTATGGCATAGCATTTTGGCATAGCATTTTGGTAAAGTAGGATTATGTAAATATGAATTTCCGCATTTGTGTTCCAATTCCGCTGTGTCAAATAGAGATAAATTAAGACAAGAAGAAAATTAGGATTAAATAGAGAAAAGACTACGGTCACACTACAATTTTAGAAAATAAAAAATCACATTGAAAAATTAAAACGAAGGAAATAAATCACAGAAATAAAGAATAATCTAGATAAAAACTACGATAACACTATAGGAAAAGCTAAAGGATATTACCTTTTAAACGGAATTCTTTTTTATATTTTATGTGATTTAAAATCAACTCTCTCTTAAAGTGTACCAGTTTTGCCATGAGTGCTTTTCTTCCAGTGCCCTGAAGAGGTGAGTTATGTGTCCATGACCTGAACCTGTCTGAATGACAAGCCTTTGGAGGCTCCTAGCTCCTGGCTACTGGCTCTTGACTCCTCCAAGCCCAGCTCCTTTTGTGCTGCTCATTTCGGTCGCTTGTCCTGCACTTGACAATGCAATTTGCGGCAGATTGCAGATTCCAGATGCAGATTGCTGCAACGAATTGCCAGCTCCTGGACAGTCCACTCTGGACACTGGACACGACATTCATTGCATTAGTTTTTGGTGGCTCCTCATTCAGCGCTCCATTAAGGGATAGTTCACACGAGAAACCATTAAGGACTTAGAAATTATATAAAACAATATTTCGTGAAAAAAAATTCACAAAGAAATTACCGATTGTAAATGCAAAATTCGGTATAAATTTTACTTGATATTTAATCAATTAGTTATTAAAATAAATAGAGCTATCGATATTGCTTCGATTTTTAATTGATTTATCTATGTTTACCTTGACAAATCAAAATTCTAAGCTTTGTATTGAACATGAGATCGATATATAAATATTTTTCTATTTTTAAATGAAAAATTCGGTATAAACTTGACTGGATATTTAATCCTAAAACGACATGGTATCGATATATAAATATTTCCTTGACTTTTAGTGCCAAATTCAATATAAACCTTTTTTTGTATATCGATTTTTACGTTTGCATATCGAATAGACAACTCCTGGTTATCACATATTATCGAGACATTAATATATGCTCGGTTTTTTTAATGAAAAATCATATTATAATTAAAATTGTTCGTGTCTATCTATGGCTGTTTACACGAGAAACCATTAAGGGCTCAGGAATTAAATTAAATAATATTCCTGTGAAGAAAAATTTCCAAAGAAATAAATATAAAAGCATAAATTAAATGTCAATAATTTATCTGATGCATTTACCATTCTCTTTGCCTTAAATACTCGTAAATAATAATTCGTAAATCGAACATTGCTCATACGCCGCGTGTGCAACAGGCAAAAGGCCGCAAAGCGCCACAAGGGCTCTCCATAATGACTTTACGATACACACAATGCCCGGGCCATCCCGGGCCATCCATTTTGGGCAGCTAATGAAATGCGAATCACATTTGTTGATTGCCCCCGAAAGCGAGAGTCCTGCGATGACAACGATGACAATGACTCGCTGGCTGTCAGCTCATAATGTGTTTCCGCTTGCCTGATTCATTTAATTATGATTTCCGGTGTCGAGGCAAACTGACAGCCACGCACACGTGCTCATTATTACAGCTACTTGATTGCTGGGTTCTGACAGCACTCTCAACCGAATACCCTTGACGCACAAAAGGCTAATAATAATGCACTCGATAATTGCAGGCTTTATTTGGATTACAAATAACTGATTTATAGGCGAAGAACATATTCCCCTGACTCGGTTTCTAGTTGCCAGTGCGGTTAGGGTATGACGGCAGCCATTCATCAACTCGACAAGCAACAATTTCATGTCCTCCATCCTTTGCCAATTTGCTTGTATTAGAAACTCATTTCCGTTTGTAATTGAGTCGCTGCCGCCAGCTGGGCCAGCTGGTGCATGAGTGGCGTGGTGGGCAGTGTGCTGGTTGGCAGTGCTTCCCCTTATGTTCATGCAAATGTGAATCGATTTGCGAGTGTCTCAACCTGGCATATTTTTTATTCTACCCAACAGAACCATCGCCGCTGTACGACAACAACCACTACCATGAGGAGTGTCTGCGCTGCAACTCCTGCGGCCTGAACCTGACTGGACCCAACCAGAAGAGGGCCAGGAGATTCAAAGTAAGTGGAAACCTGAATTAAAATAATTTGCCAAAATGTATAGGCTTTCCTGCTCCTAATTACTAGCTGACTATGTCAGAATAACCAATTTTAACTATTCAATTACTCTCTAATTTTGCACCTGTGCCAGACATAATGACTGAGATAACAGCTAAATTTGATCCGCAAAAGGGCAGAAATAATGAGCGATTTGCTGCGCTTTTCCCTGTTTTTTTTTTTGTTCGTAAACTCATTTGAAATGCATCCGCTCATTCCGGCAGCCATAAAGCCGGACTCATTACGGGCCAAATGACGTGCGGGACCGTGGTTGCACGGTGTGTTGCATGTGCGGCAAGTGGCTTAATCAGAATTACATATGAACTCTAAAAATAATGCCCGAATAAATCATTTACAGAGGGAAATATATGTATAAGCCCAAAGCCAGCACTTGCCCAAAAAAAAGAGAGAAAGCTCCTTGAATTGATATTAAAACCAAAAGAAATAATAATATAAATTTCCTTACAATTTAATATAATATAAAATACATAAGAAATTCCTCTAAGTGTATGCCTTCCCTCAACCTATTCCAGAGAGAAATAAAAAATATAATATATCAAAATATAAATATAAATATAAAGCCATAGCCAGCACTTAAAAAAAAAAAAAAAAGGAAAGGAAAGCTCCTTGAATTGATATTAAAACTAAAAGAAATAATAATAAAAATTGCCTTATAATTTAATATAATATAAAATATTTCCGAAACACCTCTAAGTGTATGCTTTACCTATTCCAGAACCAGATCCTGTGCGACCTGCACTTCGCGGACGTGGCCCTGATGGAGTGCTCCGACTTCATGCAGCAGCTGCGGAGCTTCAAGCCGCAGTCGCTCGGCTGCGCGGTCGCCAGGCGGAAGAGCTCCACGACGCTGATATTCCCACTGCCGCCGCAAGCATGTTCAGGTATGTACCGCACTGTACTCGGCACATTTCGCGCGCGATATTATGGCCAAATCGGCACTGGGACCCGGGCCCACCTGCTCCGCTGCTTCTGCGGGTCCAGCAGGTGGGTCTCTCGGTCTCGTTCTCCTTCTGGCTGGGTTCCTCTGTTTTTGATTGCGTTTGGCGGCCGCCGCATCCTGCGCGCGATAATAATACCCTGTAAATTGTATTCTTATCGGGTGAGGGAATTTTAGGGATTTGAAATAAGTAGAGCTATCGATATTGGTATGATTTTTAATCGATTTATTGACATTTACTTTGGCAAATCGGAATTCTAAGCTTAGTTTTGAACATGGGATCGATATATAAATAATTTCCTATTTTAAATGGAAAATTCGGTGAAGTCTGGACTTGATTTTTAATAAATTAATTATTAAAATAAATAGAGCTATCGATATTGGTTCAACTTTAAATCGATTCATTGGTAATTACTTTTGGTAATCGAAATTCCAAGTTTAGTATTGAATATGAGATCGATATATAAATAGTTTCCGATTTTAAATGCAAAATTCAGTATAAACTTGACTTGATTTTTAATCCCAAAACGACATATTATATCGATATATAAATATATGACTTTAAATGCCAACTTCAATATGTATTGTGTATTGTGTATATAAATTTTTACATTTGCATATCGAATATACAACTCTGGTTATCACGTAATACCAAATAATATTTGCTCGGTTTTTTAATGAAAAATTATAATATAATTAAAACTTGACGTGTCTATCGATTTTTACATTTGTATATCGTATATTTTTTCGATAAATTTATATCGTTATATCAAAAACAGTGATATATTTATAAACTTTAAATTTTAAATGTCGACGTATTCCCTTTCTCTAAGGATATTTCCCATTCGAATACCGAAAGGCGCGAGGCGAAACCCTTCCATAAATTTCGCTTTTTTCCCTGCCCCGAGTGTGGGAGCGTGTGTGTGTGTGTGTGTGAGTGTGCGTGGCGTCATCATTATAATTCAAATGAGATTTGCGCGCACAGCAATCTACTCACTCGAACACACACACACACAGAAAAAAAAGGAAAGAAAGGGGGAGAACAAATAAAAGAGCGGAAGCGGGAGAGCGAGTGAGAGCCGAGCCACGTCTACAAGTTGGAGAATGTTTGGCATTTTGCATAATAAAGTTGTTCAAACATATTTGACGTCGGGTTGCGCACTCACACACACACACACACACACACACACACACAGAGGCATATACTCACACACACAGACAGATAGAACCGCCATTTTTCGCTGACATAAACTTTCAATTCGGTTTTCATTTTACTTTATTTCCTCTCGGTCTGTTTTTTCTTTTTATTTTTTCCTGCGCTCCCAAACGATTTAATTAAAATCCGCAAAAAATAAGCAAAAACAAGGAATACGTAACATTTCTTAACATTATTTATCAGTTTTTCCTATATATATGTGTGAGGGATATATATATGTATATATATGGAATATATTCACTTGCCGGGGAATGCAGAGTTTATTAACTGGATTTTTATTACGAAACTTTTTCGGCCGGGCTTTGGCTTTCCGCGCTTGGGCACCGCCCCCTGGAACGCCCCTTTCGTTTGGCGTCCATTTTAATTACAATATGCCAAAGTCAACGAAATAAACGAATCGAGGCCATTTCGGCCAGTTAAATATTATGGCCAGAACGATGCTGATGATGCTGATGAGGGCGCTAAGTCCTGCTGATATTTCTGTACTGAGTTCAGTTCCAATGACTTTATGAATAATTTGCTGCAGGTCCTAAAAATTAAGGCACTTTTTGAGACAATAAAATCCATAAAATTAAGGGCTTGAAACAAACTATAATTTTCTATGATGTTTATTTACAGAAAACTTAATTTACAATTTATTAATAGACCCTTAAAGAACTCTGTCTCTTTGAGATATAAAAATCTATAAAATTATGGACTTGAAACCAACTATAATTTTTTTTTAATCTCACATACAATATGTCAGCTTTTCTCAGATATTTATTAAAAGCAAACTTAATTTATAATTTACTAATAAACCCTTACAGAACTCTCTCTCTCTCTCTCTTTGAGACAATAAAATCCATAAAATTAAGGCCTCGAAACAAACTATAATTTGTTAAATTCTTAGCTTTTCTCAGATATTTATTTAAAGCAAACCTAGTTTATAATTTATTAATAAACTCTTAAAAAACTCTCTCTCAACTGATGATGATGACTCTGGCAAATAGTTTTTAGACCATTGACTGCCAAAAGCCGTCTCCCTGCGAACTTGACACGTTTCGCTTGGGCATCTCAACTCCGCACTTCCGTTTCCTGCCCTTGTATTAATACTCAGCTGCGCTCATTTGAAGCGACATTGAGTGTGCACTCGAGTAAAGTGATTCGATGCGTGTCACATTCGAGTGCTGCACTTGCTCAGCTTAGAAACGGCGCCTTTAACACAACAGACAGAAAAATGGGAGGAAAACCAAAGGAAAAATAAGGGAAAAGTCATTCGAACAATGAGAGTATTTTCCCTTGTATAAATTAAATATAAAAATTAAATTAACCTGCTTTCGAGAGTTCATTTGAAGTACTTAACATTTTAAATTAACTTAAATGAGTGCAATGAAGCTTAGAGAGTTAATTACCAGTTTTAATCAAGAGATTATAAACATTATATTATTGTTTATAATTACCAAAGCGGCTTAAATGAACTGGAAAATATATTTAAAGTGGCTAGAATCCAAAAATTCAGATTTTCCCTTGAATACTTAATTGAATGCTTTTATTGCTTGCAGTAATTGCTCACACAGGGAAAAAGGGGAAAATAAATAATGCAGGCTGCCATAAATTGAAGGGAAATCCCTAGCTAAGCTGTTGGCATTTAAAATTATATTAAATAGAGAGAAATTACTATTTCCTTAAAGTTTCAGTTCAATTTCGAAAAGAGAGAGAGAGAGAGGAAGCAGGGGAGGGGTCATCAAATAGATTAAATAAATACACTAAATAAATCATTTAGCTCGGGCAAGACGTAACGTATACGCCACGTAGGTCACGGAGCACACGTTTATGGCCTAAATCGCGCACCAGAGTTATAAACACGTATTATATGCCATCCCAAATAGCAGAGCCAGATCCATGTGTGTACGTGACAATTAAATTTATGAAATCCTATAGGCCACGGCCCAGGATATACTTGCTGGCAAGGGCCAAACCGAATCCAAATCCGGTTGCCAGTTGAAAAGTCAGTTCAAGGGTCTCGAATTATCGCCCTCCCCGAAAATAGGCGCGTGACTGTTGCCAGGACGATGGCCAGGAAGCCAGGAAGTTGGGCCATTAGCGGGATGCCTGCCAGCCAGTCAGCACAATGATATCCTTGAAGAGATCCTGACTCAAATTTAAATATTATAGAAAATAGGTAAAGGGCTTAGTGAGCTTTAATTAATAAATAAATAAATAAATAATTACCTTTCCTGGGGGCTTCAAGAATATTCGCTGTAAAGATCCAATTTGAGAGCTCTAGCCCTCCTGTATATATCTTCTATTATTCACTGCTTTGTCATCTGCTGTTGGCCATAAATTTCGCCATGAATTCTGGGTGAGCAGCCACGCCCACCTGGCCAGGGCATTTACATTTTAATATGCATTATTAGCGGGATAATTGTTTGAGAATATTGCCCCAGAATAGACAACGACGACGAGGACAAAGACAGCCGTAAAAAGCCAGGACAACGCAGGCGGAGGCCATCAATTTGTCACTTTGCCATTCTATATTTCACTCTATATATATATCAAGAGAATATATATATAAATTCAAAAGCAGCCCCATGAAATTGTCGCGCACTTTTAACGTTCATTTGTCAGCTCGGTCTCTGTTGTTTTTCTGCTTGCCATTTTTTTAATATTTTAATATGTCCTAGCACGCATATTTTGTGTCTCATTTGTTTCGTGAAAAATGATTTTAATTTCGCCGTGTGGCTTTTTGAATAAATGGAGTTGTAATAGCCATTAATGACCACGACTGCTCCTTGAGCGTATTTATGGCCAAGAAGCTTGGCTGAAAAGTAATTTTTCACAGAGCCAGCTCATCGATTTATTCGCTCTCTCTGTGTGTGTGGTGTGCTGGCAATCTATTTTTAATTAATATCGAGCAGAAAACGAGAAACAAAGCCAAACAGCCACAAATCCTGGACAAAGTTGGGAAATTTATGGCAGCGGCATAACCGAATCGGACATCCTTTTTAGCTTAGTCAGGGCCAAGAGCTCTTTTTCAATGCCATAAGCCTCTGGGATGATCGGCGACAGGCCACAGAGAGATCTTCCGATACGGGCAACGAGGTGTATACGCAATTTTTGCATGCCAGCAAAGCAAAAGCCTCAGGCAAAGCCGGACACTTGTCTAATTGGAAAAGCAAGTAAGGAATTGCCAACTAGAATATCCTCTCTGGTTTTAATCTTCCCGAGGCTCCTCCTGGCTCTTCACTAATTAAATCCCAGTCTTTGACACTTGAAAAATCTGAGAAAAATATTTTTAAAAATCTTAAAAAAATAAAAGCTTTAATAAGCTGTATTCAATGTATTTTCCCTTCAATAAAAAAGGCAAAGCCCTCAATCGGAAAATCTGAATATCCTGGGCATTGCAACCTAATTCCTTACTTTTTTTATTTTTTTTTCCCTGACTTTCGTCACTAATTAAAACGAGAACTACTGCCAAAGCCACACCGCATGGCGCAAAAATATTGGACATTTTCGCAGCAAACAAAGGCGAAGCCTTTGAAAAAGAAATCAGGCAGAAAATAAGCTAAAATCCAATGCAAAAATGTACACAGAGATAGAGAGAGAGCCGGAGTCACTAATTAAAATGGCTTTCAGTGCGAAATGCGAGACGACTGTGTGCCAGGTGTCCCAGGCTTCTCCTATTCCCATTTAGGAGTTGTTCATAAATTCCTCTGTTGTCCATCCAGAAATGCAATGTAAATCAAATTAATTTTGGCCCAGGGACAAATGACAAAGGACGCAGGACACAAGGGACACTGGAAAATAGAAAATGGAAAATAGATATGGCCTTTATCTGCCTTGGCCACCTTTTGTTTGCAGAACAAAACTATGGAATTTATGGAAATTATTTGAGTTAAATTAAAAAGCTAACAAAGAAATTCACTGCATAGTTTTGGCAATTATTAGTGGAAAATAAAATAAATACTAGTTGGGGAAAGGGAGTAGTTTTGAGCCTGTCAATTCTATAAGGATTTCTCTCCGAGAAAATCTGAGTTGGTTTTTTCTAATATTCTCGAATTCGTATTAAAATAAATATAAAGAAAATAAGAAGGATAATTCCTCTAAGGAGGAATGCTCATAGCTTATTAATTAAATCCGAAATCCTGGCACTTCTGCCTAGCTAAGCCTCTTAAATCGAGGGAGAAAAAAGCAAATAAAATAAAGTTAAATTAAAATGCTTCCAGAGCAATGCTGCACAGTTTCGGCAATTATTAATGGAAAATAAAATAAGTACAAGTTGGGGAAAGGGAGTACTTTTAACCCTATTAATCCTGTAAGGACTCAAGGCAATTAATTCTCTCCAAGAAAAAGCTGAGTTAGTTTCATCTAATATCAAATATTTTTTCGAATTATTATTAAAATAAATATGAAGAAAAAGGGAAGGATAACTCCTCTTAGGAGAAATATTCATAGCTTATCAATTAAATCCTAGTTAAGCCTCTTAAATTGAGGGAAAAAAAAACAATTAAATACAATTTAAATTAAGGAGAGCTAGCCGCTCCCCTCCAGCCCAGCTGGCGATGCACCTCCAGAACATTCCGGACTAATTGGTGCTGGAACCGCCGGATGTTGTCGTCCCTTTTAGGAGGCGGCTCCTTGAGCGTCTCCACCTTGTCCACATGCCGATAGTGCTGCATCTGTCCCAGCTTCAACGCGACGTCCTGGGGGCCGCACGACTCGCGCCACTGCAACGCAAAGTGGTTGTGCATCACCGTGGCATAGGCGGTGTTGTGCAGACACTTGGCCGCCAGTCCCGGATGCAGGTGCTCGGCCACCCGGGTCACGTGGGCCAGCATGTGGAAGCCCGAGGGGATTTGGGGATCCGGTGCCAGCTGCCTGGGAAAGTAAACATTCCTAAAACAGTAACTGCACCGCGCCGTGCAGTTCACATCGCGGGCTTGGAGCTCCTCGAGGAGGTCCGGCCAGCTGCGAATCTTGCCCAGCGGCATGATCACCTCATCCACATCGACCACGGCCACGTAGTCGAAGTCGTAGAGGCTCCTGTACAGGCAGTCGTTGTACAGCAGGACCTCGTTGAGCTTCCTTCCCAGCTCCCGCAAGCCGTCGTCCGCCGGCATGAGCATCTGGTAGGGAAGCAGCTCCATCAGACCATCCTCCGGGCGGGTGTAGTGGGCCAGGGTCTGCGAGAGATTCGGATGCAGCTGGTCGATGTCATAGGCCCGAATGCGAGCGGCGCCCAGGAGGCGCATCAGCTCCAGCCACTCCACCAGGCGCTCGGACATGTCGTCCTCCTTGGCGAATCTCAGGTACTTGAGGCACACGCCCACTCTGAGGCGCCGTCGGGGATGCTCCTCTTTTGGGGGTGCTCCTCTCACCTTCAGGGCATTCTGGGGCACGGCACAGCTGTTCCCAAAGACCAGGGACACCACTTGGGGTATCCGCGGCGAGAGCATGCGGAAGGTGAGGAGCGTGGGAAAGGCCACGCCCTGGGCCTTGCCCCAATCCAGATACCAGGCCAGCTTGGTCTGGTGGAGCGGCACCAGCTCCGGCCTCTGCTCGCCCTCGAACCACATCTGGCAGTGGGTCTCCGGATAGGGCTCCTCCCAGGTGGTGATCATAGCCAGGACCATTACCTCGGGGACCTGGGGCCTCCCATCATAGTAGGCCCCAAAGAGGTAGTATGTGAGGTTGCCGTGCCGCGTCACCTGGAAATAGGTCATCAGTTTTATTTTGCAATATTTATCACCAAAATTTATCAATATACATCGATATTATATATGTTCAAAATATTGTATCGATAATTATTATTCTTTAAAAATATCATCAGTTTTATTGCAATATTTATCACCAAAATTTTTCGATATATCTGATATTTTTGATTTTTTTTTATATTTCAGTATAACAATAATATTATTTTTAAATGCATATTAATTTTTTGTGAGCTTTTTATTAATTAAAAAGTAAAACAATAAACTTTTTTCCATTAAATAACAGAGATCTTAAGGTTGAATAGTTTAAGTAAAGATACAAGAAAAACCTTAAAAGACTTCATTTCATTTTTTAAACAATGAAAAAGTACAATTTTTCTAGAAAAATTACATATATTGGTAAGATGATTTTAGCTCCAAAATTCCGCTCTAAAGGAACCGAGCCATGGCCAATTTTGATAGCTTCGGTAAAGTTTTTTTTATCAAAAAATATATTTCCAAATAATATCAATATGCGATATATCAGGAAAAAAATATTTCGATATAAATATTTATATCGATATATTGGTATTTTGATATATTATCAACAAGCCTACCTGGAAGTGCGGGCTTTGCCACTTAAGGTCCTCGTAGCGCGGATAGGGGGCACACTTTGGCCCATAGGCCCAGTCCTCGTCTGCGTTGTTGCGCAGCAATGTCTCCAGGTCCTGGTCCAGGTCCGCGTCCTGGTCCCTGTCCAACTCCCTCTGGCGCTGGCTCTGGCGCTGCTTGAGCAGATCCAGCTCCGCTCGCAGCCTCCTGAACTCATTTGTGCTTTGAGGGTTAGAAAAAGGCAAACCTTTGTGCTCCTTCGGGGGTCCTGCCATCCGGAGGAGCAGGAACAGGCACAGGCACAGGCTGACCAGGACACAGAGGCAGAGGGGTGTCCTTGAGGAGCGCAGCGTATTGCGGACCATCGCGGGGCGCCGGCAGAGCAACAACTGAGCGGAAACACTTTTGTTCTAGCTACTTAAGCGATTCGTATTCGCCAGCAATTTCGCTAAGTGCAGCCGCCCGAGACAGGAAGACAGGTGAGACCTGCAGCGGAAAAGAGATACTCTAAAAATATATCTAAATTTCGGGGTATACCTGATATCTAGGGGGGTAACAAGGCCGCCGCCTATCGGAGGTCCCCTTATCTTTGCTTGTCTGCAAATTGTCTCTCTTTTTTGCGATGATATCGCTGTTTGTACTTTCTCCTTTTTGATTTTTATTTGTGCAAAATTAATCTTAGATCAGAGATGGGAAGAAACAAATTAAACATTATGTCGAAGTATTCATATCAGAAGCAGGAACATTTAGGGAAGGAAACCCAGAGGTTGATAAGGAAAGAAATTTGTGTATTTTTTGATACTGACAAGTGCCTTCAGGTTATTGCTGATACAAGTGGCTCTCCCTTAATTATATCTTAATTTTATTAAAGGGTTTCTTATCCCTTTTTTACTAATTTCTGTCTAGACTTAATAATCTGAAAGTAGGCTTAGTAAACTTAATTTTCTTGATGAGATGTTTGCTATATTAAATGGGGGATACAGAAAATAATGTATCAAGCTCCTTACTATTAAATCAGGGAGCTACAATATAATGTCCCAAGCTTCTTCAAAAATATCTAAATTCTTGATATATCTAAAATAAGGGATTAGATAAATAAGGAATCCACAAAATAATGTCTCAAGCTTCTTCAAAAATATTTAAATACTTTATATATCTAAAATAAGGAATAAAATAAATAAGGGATCTACAAAATAAAGTCTCAAGCTTGTTCAAAAATATCTAAATACTTTTTATATTAAAAATAAGGTTTTAAATAAATAAGGGACTTACAAAATAATGTCTCAAGCTTCTTCAAAAATATCTAAATACTTTATATATCTAAAATTAAATACTTCAAGTATTTCGTTTCTTAAACTAAACACCTAATGGCAGCTACTTTTGTAGCCAAAATCTCTATAAACATTACCTGGCTGTTCTAGCTCGATTTACTGTGGCTATAATTTCCAAATACTAATATCTGTGACAGGTTAGTCCCAGACTATTCACTTTCTATTTCTTATTTTAAATTAGGAATTTCCTATTCCAAGAATTTCCTAATTTAAATTAAGAAACTATTCTTTTTACATTTTTCTAATAAAAATCGAAAAAAGTCCCACAGTTTCCTATATAAAAAAACATTTTAAATATTTATGGCGCTTTCAGTTTATATTTATTATTTAATTTGAAACTAAATTTTTTTCAAAAGATAAATGTTAGAAGATGTTAAAATAATGTTAAAGGTTTTTATTTTTTGTTATTTAGCAAAAAATAAAACAAAAACTTAAGCCATATTAGTTCAGTTATTATTTTGTATTTAATTTGAAACTAAATTAATATAAAAGATAAATGTAAAAGGGTGTTTAAAATATTTTAAACAAATATTAATATTAAAAAGGTGTATAAAATATTTTAAACACTCTTTTTAGTTATCTAATTTAAATTCCCGATACCTTAACTTATTATCACAGATTTTATTTGGTATTTAACAAAAAATAAAACAAAAACTAAGCCCATCTTAGTTCAACCCAAGTCCTCCGCTGGCGCCAGCTTTTCATTCAGATTAAGCTGCTCATGTATGGGGGGAATTGGCCAAGGGAAAAATGGGGGAATGAGGGGAAAAGGGGAAAAAGGGAGAAAAGTGGCCAAGGAAAAGAGGCAAGGGGAGCTTAACAAGCGGCAAACAAGCCGAGTCCGAGTCCGATGGCAGGAGACATTATTATTATGTACGTCAAACGTTGACGTTGCGTTAACTCGGACAAAGGCAAGTTGGGGGATATATCGTTGGATATATATACACACTCGAACATATATATATATAACAGATACATATACATATCAAAGGGGACATGGAGGTGAAGCCTGCATTAAATTATTGATTCGATTTCGCGCGCGATTCGTTTTTATTGTAGCGAACTTTTTGTCTGAATGAATTGTAGCCTCTTCTCTGTGTGTGTGTGTGTTGTGTGTTGTGTGTGTGGCCAGAAAGTTTGCGGCAGACACCCCGCACACACTCACCTGTCTGTCAGTCTGTCACAGTGTGTGTGCGAGTGTGTGTATAAGTGCCACGCCCAGGAGCAGATCCTGGCATAACAATAACAATAATAACAGCGACAGACGGCCAAAAAATTTATGTGTGCGTTTGCCCCAAAGCCTGCACTGTCACAAAAACTTTACTTTTCAAAATAAATGCCAAGAAAAGGTGTGAAAAATTGGCCTCCACTCTGGCTCAATATGCCGAATTTTAACATTCTCTTCCCATTTCGCTCAGTGTACTTATGTGCACGTATACATGGACAATGGCAAACAAGACATAATCAATCACTTAACCCAAAAACGCACACCAAACGTTCGTTTCAATTAAAGTTTCGTTTTCATTCACTTAGCAGGGGCGAAAATGGTCTAGGAAAGGGAATAAGAAGGGGGATGAGGATAGGGATGGGTGGGTAAACAGCAAAGCAAAGCAAAGCTGAGGAAAATGAGTGGAAAGGGAGGCAATGAAATAGCAAATCATTCAATGCACTGGGCGAATTTTACGGTCAGAGAGATTGTATGTGAAAGTGAAGCCTCAATTAATTATAGCCAAAATATGTTTGATTTAATTGAATTAATTTCCTATCTTTCTTATTTGTCTCAGAAATGTCCTGGCTTTCATTTACATTTTATTCCCTGACTCTTGCTTACTTTTAATGTGAGCTTTTGTTACATTCTCCACTTTCACTATCACTTTCACTTGCATAGAGATGCAGGAATTTAAGCCACAAAGTCTTTTTGGTATTTTCTTTGATTTTTGTTTAATTAAAAACTATATGAGGGGGGGAAATTCCAATAGAACAAGGAGTATAAAATGCGTAACCTTCTTGTTTTTATTTATAAAAAATTCCTTTTTGAGCTAAGGATTATTTTATTAGCTTATTAAATGAGTGTTTGGTTGGCTTTCATAATTATTAAAGTTATTTCTTTTCTCGAAAAATCAGGAAATGGAAATTACAATTACCTTGGCAGAAAATAAATTAGTTCCTGTGATAATTACCTTGAATTAAACATTAAAATCACCACTTCTATATTTATTAAAGTTATTTCTTTTCTCGAAAAATCAGGAGGGCAGTTTTATTTTATTTCAATTGAAATTAAAATTAGTTCTTGAGATAATTAGCTTTATTAAAACAATAAAATTATTATTTATAATTTTCCCGGTTGTATTTCTTAAACTATTAATTCCCAACTCAGTTTCCTTAATATTTTTTTTTTCTTGCTTCAAAATGTGTTTGTGTTTTGGCCGGGAATAACGACGAAATAATTTCTTGGCGCAACTTTGATTTCATTTTCGTCACACAACCACACACAGCCAGGAAGTGGGTGGCATTTTCCCGGAGGGAACAGGGACAGTTGGTGGTTGCTCTACAACGGAACCTTTCAATTTCCGTTGGTCCTTTCTGGAATGGCGACGCCTGCATTGCATACTCTATTTTTTTTCTTCCTTATTTTTTTATTTTTTGCCTTTTTTTGGAGCGCACATAATTCGCATATCATTCGGGGGAGAGGAAAATCTTGGTGTGAGGCATTTTCCTACCAAATCACAGAATCTGTTGCGTATACGTACGCTTTCCCGCCCGACTGTTGCTGTAATTGAAGCAATGACGCAAGCGAAACTCGCTCAATGCCTTTTTCCACTTTTCCCCCGACTTTTCCCAAGATTACTCGCTTGAAAGTAATTTGTTTTCATGCGACATGGAAGAAGTCTGCTCGCGACAAGGATAAAGGAAAGTGTAATGCAAAGCGAGCGAGCATGTCCCTTAAATGATGACGGCCATAGATATAGATTGGAGGAGCCCCTACCGATTATCATCGGCTGCCAATCCTTTTTCTGAGACCAACACCTGCAGGTGTGTGTGTATATTTATTCAGAATTCAGAAGGCCAAGGGCCAAGGTCCCTGCCCGTGTTCCGCACATTCAAATCACATTTTGGCGCACATTTAGCATAATTTAGCACTTCATTTGCAAGCGCAAAAGCCACGACAGCTGCCTGCGAAAAAGTTTTGGGGGCCAAAGATGTATGGATACGGCGGTGGCTGGTGCCTGGCACTGGGCTGCAAAGTGATTATGATGCCCCAAGCGACATGTCACCAGACAGCAACAAATCCCCGGCAAAAGATGTAAATACACTGGGAAAAGATAGATTTTGCTCAGAAAGATTTCAGAATAGAAAAGCCTGAAAATAGTTGCACTTTTGATATAAATCAATAAATAATATAAAATAATATAACAGGTGTTTAGCTAATTAATCGTTCCTTATGGGGTTATGACACTGCATTGCTTCTTTCCTTAATTTGGGTAATTCTTTAATGCAAGTGCAAGCAATAAATAATAAGTATTATTATACGTATAGTTATGATTTCATATGCAGAGTGTTATCCTCTACAAATCCATAAATAAAATAAATAAGTGTGACCAAGCCTTCAATAAATGCAAGCAACAAGGCAGAGTCATAAATAAGCCATGGGCATTCTTTTTTAAATCAGTTAATGATAAAAATAATATAACAATTAAATTATAAATTAGCTACACAAGGGCAGGCCTCAAAGATAATATAATTATATAATAATTAATAATAAAGTAATAAATGAAAGCAAAGAGGCAGAGTCATAACCAAATAAGCAATTAAAATTTATTTTGAAATATTTATATTGAAATAACAATAATATTAATGTTATAATAAATTATTAAAATCAAAGGGCTTCTTAGCCTTTCAGGGATGCCTAATTTAATCCCGATTTCTCTCTCTGCCCACCGTCAGGGGCCACAAATTCCATCTGTGATGACACGAATCTCAACATCAAAAGTACACACACATAACACACACGAATTTCATGCGGTTGGCTGAGTTTTTTCCCCGTCCCAGTCCCAGTCTCAGCCTCCGAAAATTCCACGGAAAGTTTTTGTTCCGAGCGTGGAATTGAATGATTAAATGTGTGATTTATGTTTCGCTCATTGGTTTCACCTTTTCTCCTCCCGTTGCAGGTAAATTGAATGGAAAGTGAAGAGAGTGTATCTAATATTTCAGGAGTGCCACAAATTCAACCAAAACCAACAGATAAGTTTATTTATTAATTGGATACTATTATTCTGGATTATTGTATCGTTTTTCATATTATTCTCTATTATGAAATTGAGACAATATCCAAAATTAATATCATCCCCGATGACTGCTATTAAAACTATCAACATTAAGTCAACAGGAAAACATTGAAATTAAATATTTTAATAACTTTAATTTATTTAAAAGAAAAATAGTACCACTCTAAGTCTGAACAGTCTCCCTATAATTACAAAAATCCTGCTGCTCTTGGGGATCCTTATATTCCACTTGACTTGGGTTTGCTTTTGGGTTTTGGGTTTTATGTTTTGGTTTTGTTTGGCCCTACATTTGCATTTTGGACTCTGGCCAACCGCAAAATTGCTTGCCAATGGCTTTTAAGGACGTGTCCTGGCCGCTCTTTGCGGCTTATTGGCCAATTTGCAACTTGATTAACAAAAGTGCATGAGGTCAGCCACTAGGGCCGCCGCCGACGATGATCATTACGATCGTAATGATGCTGTGCATCGTCCTCGAGAATCTCCTCCATCCAGTGGCACTTTCGGGCGGCATGAAATGGCAGTGTCAACGGAATGGCGGGAAATGCCAGCACTTTAAAGGCAATAAACCTTAATTGCTGATTACGCGCACACACACAAGCACACACGCACGGAAAGGAAAAGAAAAAATATTTCAATAATCCTGCGAAAGTCCTGGCTTCCCTCCAGAGAGAGGGGAGTATCTTGTTTCCTTTATAAATTATAAAATAAACTAGAACAAATTATGCCGAAAACTTTAAGAAAGCCTGAAAGCCTGAGAGCTCTTCCTGTTAGCAGGATATATATATATATACTTGATAATAGATTTCATTTAATTTATTTTCAAGCAGGAGAAAGCACACACACATTTAGCCACAGGGTATCCTTTGTTCGAGCGAATGGGGCTCTCCGCCTCGCTTCGAGTGACGCTTAATTCGAAAATTGAAATTTCCATCACGTACAGGACGCCGGCAGCGACGCCAGCGCCAGGCAGCATCCACTTGTCAACATGAATTTCCAATTTTCTCTTCTTTCTCCCCCGGAAAAACAGAGGCATTGTTCACAGTTTATATGTGTTTTTTGTGTCTCCCCTGTTTCATCTCATAATCTGGCCACAATTGGTTATATCAAGTTGACATCGAAATCAAAAACACACATGTTATTCCCGCATCAAGTGCATCACGTCTCTCCCTTCGAATTATGCAAATCCCACTTGAGGCATTACGTGTTTAATATCTATAAATATGTATATTTTTATGGTTATATAAATATAACGTGAGCTAAGTGAAAATATGATAGAAAACTAATTAAATGAAATAATAATAAAGTATGAACTCTGAGAGCATTCAATATTCGTTGCAAGGGACCCCCAATTACTTGTTTATATTCTCGCTTTGTCTCGCTACTCGCATTTCACTTTAAATACATTTATGGGCCTGGCGGCTTCGTCCTTCGCTCCGATTCTAGGGAAAATGTGAGGGAAAGGAATCGAATTATTTGCCAATTCAATCGATAGATCAACACATTTCCAGCCACTGGATATTTCGCGTTGTAAGCAAATCAAAACAAAGAGCGGGCAAAATATTCAAGAAAATTGTAAATGCTTTCTGGGTTAAGGATTTACCATTTGCAACTTGCATAATAAACAGTAATTTCAACCTTTAAAATGTTTTAGTTTAAAATATGCCAATTTTTTCTTAGTTTCGTCATAATTTAATAATTAAATGAATCTTAAACAAACTGAATATTTTCTTATAATTTATTTAATAGTAACATCCACTTTTTAAATATTTTATTTAAAAACTTGCATCTAGTTATTTTAATCTAGTTTCCTCATAATTTAATAATTAAATAACCCCGCCAAAACACATACATATTTTCTTATTTTTAAATATTTCGAGGGCCCAAAACGGCCAACGAGAACGAGCTTTTTCCGGCCGCTGGCTAAGCGTTCTGTGACCAATTATAATTTACAACGAGCCCTGGTCCTGGTTAAGTGCCCCCGCACCCCAAAAAGGGGGTTATACTGCCGCCCCTTAAAAAAATAAAAGGGGGCCATATTCCCCGGTTGCTGCTGACACGTCAAACATGGCCTCTGTGTAGTTTACGGCGCCCAACGCAAATTTCTGGTCTTCATTTTGATTAAACGCAAACAGGGGGTGGCACCGAAAAAATTAGTTGGCTTTTATGCAAATGCATGACGGACCCGGGATCCAGGAGCCAGGACGAAGGCAGGTCCTGCTTTTCCTGGGGCAAAATTATTTTTACCATTTGGCTGCTCGTTTCTATCTCCGCGGCGGCATGGCGGCTGCCCTATCGCGTCCATCTGCAGGGCAGGGCAGGTAACCCCTTGTCAGTCCGGCGGAAAATCGAGGAAAAGCGACCCACCCCCTTTCGCATCTTCCTTAATATCTTTTCCGCTTTCTGTTATTTGATATTTGCGCTTTAATGAATTTTAATGCCCCTGCTCAGTGTGCTTTCATTTCTTTTTACGGACTCTTGGCTCAGTTTTTTCCGCTAAATTATTAATAAGGAAATTTTTTGCTTAGGCTTCAGGTTTTTTTTCTGGGGCTCTGCACTGATTTTAATCGTTTTAAGATTTGTTTGGAGTCAAGGCCGCACAGATACCCAAACAGATACAGATACAGATACAACTACAACACAGATACATATACAAAACCGTGGAAAATATCACGCATACGCCGCGTTGCTTCGCTGCATGTGAGGGAATTCCGTGGCTGGCAGCGCACACTGTAAATTGTAAGCATCAAAGCGTTTTTCTCAGAGCCGCTTGGTGTTACTTCTTACAGTGAGTGTGCCAGTCCGCCTACACAGAGAGAAAAGTCAGAGTCAAATAATAATATTAAAAAAATAAAAAGAAAAAGAAACGTAACAAAGCTGAAATTCGAAGAAGGATTTTCTGATTTGTCAGCGGAAGTGGAAGCGTCAACGGAAACGGAAATGGAAACGGCAACGGAAGTGCAAGTGAAAGTGAAAGTGAAGTGGAATGCAAAGGCTTAATGCCGTGATGCGAACTATATACACACACGCTCACACCACGCACAGCACAGACACACACACACACTCAACACTCGAAGTTCAGTTCCCCCGAAAATCACAGAGGGACGCCTGTCACGTTGCAGTAGTCGTTCGTCGTGACATGTTGAAAATGCGGAAAATGTGGAAAGGGTTATCAGCACGTTCGCCGCCGCTCTCGCTTTCCCCGAACTGGATTATGTGGCGGCGAACAGACGCTGATTGTAAACAGTTGAAAGGCTCTCAGGAACTCAGCGGAGCCGAAGTCATAAAACTGTGATTCCATCTCAGAGATTTGCCGCGGGGGAAATGTTTGATGTACATATATATAGAGAAGCTAAAACTAAAGCGAGCTAAGCATTAAATTAAATAATATTACCGGTGCTACGAAAATCACTGGCGTTTTGAAATCACTTAAAAAGGTGTATAAAAGTATGCTACAAAGTGTGTAATCTTGAAAAAAAAACAAATTTTCACTGAATTTTTAATTCAAACATTTTATTGCATAAAAAAATAATATTAAATTAAATAATATTACATTAATTAATTAAAAAGCTAAAATCCCTTAAAAAGGTGTCTAAAAGTATGCTACAAAATGAATATAAGCTGATTTTAAAGCCTCAAACATTTTATTGCATACTTTTAGACAGTGTTTAAAGTGATTTCAAAACCCTTGTGATTTCTGTGGCACTCCCGTATATATATTTGGAAGGAGATACTTTTAATCAATCCCTATTAATATATATTTAGCTGGGTATTATTTTTATAATTTTCGAGAAGTTAGGAAAAAGTTCTTAAGATATATTTAACCTAGATTGTAAACCATTGCCGCTCTTTAATGATTATTAACAGCTAGTTATTCATGTGCCAAGTGAGCAGTGTCCTAGAAAAATAAAATAGAAGCAACAAATCAAGAACTGAGAATTGAGAAGAAAGCGGACTTGTGTTTGCTTGATTTGTTTTTTTGTTTGTCGCTTGTCGTTGTCGTTGTCGTTTGATTCCTTTGCATCTTAGCGGAATTGGTTTCCTTTTACTTTTGGCCAAACTTTTGTTCTTGTTTCGATTGTGTTGCCGTGTTTATTTTCGCCCCCCCTCTCACGTATCTATTGTTATTCGGCCTTTGTACCCACGGCCAACTTTGATAACGGCCCAAGGAACGCAACGGATCGGATCGGAATGGAGAACCAAGAACGGAGAGAAATATCCTGCAAGTGGCAGCTCCTGCGGGGATGGGGCCAGGCCAAGCTCTAGCTCTGAAATCGAGATGAAATCGTAGCAGTGAAAAGTGGTGGAAAAAAAAAAGGAAATGAAATAGAAAGTAAAAGCAATTTCAACTTACGGTGGCCCGAAACCAATTTCCAACTTGAATGGCAACAATTAATAAGCAATCGAATGCAAATAAACCAATAGAAAACAGCAAATCGAACAAGAAACGAGTGGTGTCAGCTAGGAATGGGCCAAAGGCCGATATTTTTCTATAGATATTGATTCAATTAGACCGATTATAATCGATAATTATCGATTGATTGGGAAGAATTGTAAAGGCAATTAAATAATTTATAATTATGAAAAGTCTCTTGGTCGAAAAGTAGAACAAATTGTATGCTTTTAGGCATTTTATTACATTTCTGGTCAAATAATTGTGCATCTTTCAGGCTGAGAAATTGGGTGGAAAAATCCACTGTTAGGGCTTTTATGTACCAGGCGAACAGAAATACCAGAAATTTTATTATTATATTATTAATGTATATTATTTTAAGCGCAATAGAAGTCATCCTTTTATTGTGCTTAAACTTAATATAACAGTTTTAGGCCAAAGAGAAAACCACATAGATCCCATAAATGTTAAAATTCAGGTCGGTAGAAAAGTACGTAAAAGAAAGATACAAATAATCATAACTTGGCCAAAACAGACTTAATTTCAAATCGGAAAACATTTTTATGCTAGTTTTTTGCCGGTTAAAAAATCTGCTTACTCAGTTTAAAAAATATTTTTTGGCCAATTTTTGACAATTTTAATGAAATTTTCAAAAATTCGAAGAAAATTTTTTTTTTATTATTTTCAATATTTTGATTTTAAATAATTAAGATTTTAATGGCGAATCGAAAGATATATGACATTTGGCAATCACTCGCTTTTTGGCATCAGAATGCTCTCAAGAAGACTTAGAATTGGCCTTTATTTTAGGGACTTTAAATCGATGTTTATCGATATTTTCATCGATTTTCTCATATCGATACGAACGAAATACCAGGCGACCAGAAATAGCAGTTTGTATTTATTATTCATTGTTCAATATTGTGATTTCGCCGACATAAATCCGATATTTTAAATTCAACTAATATTTATTTATGCCCATTAACTAAGACCCCTTACCGTGGGTTTATCCATCCAATACAAATAATCATAACTAAGCCAAAACAGCCATAATTTCAAATCGGAAAACATTTTTATGCTAGTTTTTTGTCGGTTAAAAAATCTGCTTACTCAGTTTAAAAAATATTTTTTGGCCCATTTTTGACAATTTTAATGATGTAACCCCTTATGAAATTTTCAAAAAATCGAAGAATTTTTTTTTTTATTATTTTCAATATTTTGATTTTAAATAATTAAGATTTTAATGGCGAATCGAAAGATATATGACATTTGGCAATCACTCGCTTTTTGGCATCAGAATGCTCTCAAGAAGACTTAAAATTGGCCTTTATTTTAGGAACTTTAAATCGATGTTTATTCGTATTTTTATCGATTTTCTCATATCGATACGAACGAAATACCAGGCGACCAGAAATAGCAGTTTGTATTTATTATTCATTGTTCAGTGTTGTGATTTCGCCGACATAAATCCGATAATTTAAATTCAACTAATATTTATTTTTACCCATTAACTAAGACCCCTTACCGTGGATTTATCCATCCAATTTTCATTCAAGTTCCTCTTCAACGAGAACGAAATACCAGCCGCTAACTTTGATAATTGCCATTTAATATTATCACCATAATTTTTCAAGCCTAACCTACATAGTTTTTGGTGACCCAGATATTTTTCTATATAATTAAATCCAGGCTCTTGATATTTGAGGCGATATTTCTTGGCCATCTGCATGCCCAGTGTAGAGTTTTCTCCAGCCCCGCCTTGTAATGTTGACTCGCTGACCTTATTGTCGCCATTGACATCATTAATGACACCCAAAGTGTCCTCCATTTAGGCCGAACAAGCCTGCCCCGAAATTCCAGGGGGTTTGTCGTCGTCGTCCTTAATACAAAGCAAATAGCCGTGGCTAAAAGGGAAATGCCTGAAAAGTCCAGGCGCAAACCCCCGAAGCTGGATGCGCAACAAATTCAAATGGCGAGATAAAAACGAAAGAAAAAAAATGTCAAGTGTGCTTCCCTGGAAGTGGAGCTGGGAAATGGATGTTAAAGTGGCCAAGGAGGGGGCCGATGAGGAGTGACATTTGATAGGGATAGGGATAAGGATGAGGCTGAGACAATATCGTCCAGAGTCCAGAGTCACCGCCAAATGAATGATGTATCAGAGGGCCAACAATATTCACAACATTTTCATTTCTAAATTTGAAGGTTGTAATACTTCGCATTAAAAACTATATAAACTATAAAAACTATATATTTTTAGTAGCAAAAATCTCAATTTAATTTTTTAAAATATTCTGTTTTAGTTTCCCCAATAACTCACAAGCAACAGCTGCTCCTTTCGCTTTAGTTTCACATTTAAATGTGTGTACTTCCCGCTCTTTTTTATTTTATATTTTTATTTATATTTTTTTCGCCCAACGCCTACATATGTCCATTACGCTGCGAGTCATTTGTGAAATGCCAGGCCATTGTGCCGGCACTTTATGCTAATGCAATGTTGCGTGATCCTTGAAGGAATTGTCATCGCCGCAGGGGATGCTCGGGAATGTCTGGATGGCGAGGCCTCCGCTAATGGATTTCCAGGCCGCATCAAAGCATAAAAAGCGAGTTGGGTGAAAAGTTCGCCGGGTCTCCTCGTGTCATTTAAATGCGGCTACAAATCCCGCCCAGTCATGTGGCCCAAACTGCATTGTTGGCCCAGGACTAAGGTCACAGCCGAGCCGAGGCGGCCATGGCCAGGGCCATTTTGTGTTGTGTAAGCGGAAATCCTTGTGACCAGGATTTCAATGGAATTGCTGGATGGTTGATGAGTGGATGACGCAGCGGGAACTGAAGGCAGGATTAGCCTCGCTCATAATTAACGGTGAATGGATTAAGGGGAAAAGCGCCAGGCCGTCGCTCAGCCAGAAAGCAGGGATTGACGTCCTGCCATCAGGACATGGCTTCTTTTTTTGCCTTTTTTTAATTCCCGCCTCATTGGGTTCCTGATTGATTGATTTCAATTTCATTTCCCAAATGGATTCCGGTTATATTTTCTTGGAAAGCCAATAGTTGCCTTAATTAAGTATATTTCAGTCTTTACTTAGTTTCGAGTAAACGGATTTATTAATTCATTATTTAATTTAAGTTGATTTAAATTATGCGGCTATGACACTACACTGTTTGCTTTCATTTATAGCCTTCCCGCGGCTTTACATATTTTATTTATTACTAAATATGAAAAATATACTTAATTTTCTTAAATACTAGAAATATATGTAATATTTTTACCGACCAAGTGTGATTATGTTTTTTTACATTCAATGACTGTCGGCAACAATGCAGTGTCATAACTCTAGAAGAAAAACTCCTTGAAAGAATACAGAATCAAACAAAAATTAGATTCAGCAAAATGTATATCATAAGGAAGTTAAAATAAATAGAAATAAATAAATAAACTGTATTTTTGCCAGTGTCTTTCGCTGAATATTTGCATCGCAAACCCACCAGCAGACTGGTATTTAGTTCCCAAACCCACCAGCAGACTGGTATTTAGTTTGTATTTAATAATTCAATAGCCTTAATTAGGCACTAATATTAAACAAACAGAATACGCTGGCCAGTTGGTGCAATTTTAAACCTGTACAAAACAAAAAGAACAAATTGCATTTTGTCTCTAATTATTTCCTGTTATTACACCTTCGCTGCTCTTAAATCCCACTAAATATTATAAAAGCTTGTGTTCCGACCAAATTGAGCTCGAAACCAATGGGTTTTTCGTTGATTACACTTCTGCAAATACAAGTGCGGCTAGAAGGGGCAGCCAAAAATTGTTCACTTTATGTTTACACCTCTATTCTGGTGTTTTGTGTGCTGGTTATGTCGAAAATGGAATTCAAATTGCGCACAAATCAATTGCATCTCAATTGGGGGCTGTGTGTGTTTGCTGTGGTCCCACATATCATCATCTGCGGCGCATCATCGGTGTTCCGCAACTAATATATGCATTGCGTATGCGCCATGTGCGCCGCCTTGAAATGTTTAACGAGTTGCACTTTCATAGTTTACTAATTACTACATAAATTAATGAGTTTTAATATTTTAAAAATTTTATCAGTTCAACTTTTTTTTGTTTTAAAATATAAAACCGCTGAAAGCATTTAGCACAAAGTTGATCTCTTTAAAAATCATTGTTTCCAGAGACTCGAATATTTTTCGACAAATCAAAGTTAAAAGTAATCATAACTAAGCCAAAACAGCCTTAATTTTAATTCGGAAAGCTGTTAAATGTTAGTTTTTATTTAAATAACAAACCTGCTTACTTAGTTTAGAAAATAATTTTTTGTCGAATTTTGACAATTTTCATGATGAATATTAATTAATAAGGATTCTGTTTTTAGTCTTTGGCTATCACTCCTTTTTTGCCCATAAAATGCTCTTAGAAAAACCTCAAATATACGAATTTTAAATCGATATTTTATCAATAATTGCCGATAGATACTAAAATCATGTTTCTAGCGACATTTTTACTTTTTGTAAAGGGTTTTAGCTGAACTCGAGGTCTATTTCGGCTCAAATTCTTATACTTAAAATTATAATCTAATAAGAAAAACTAAGAATAAGTAAAGATTACATTTTAAATATAAATAAATAAATATATATCCATTATTTAATTTCAAGAAAATGTTGAGGGGTTCTAATGAAAAACATTTCTAGAAAATGTTTATAACTCAACCTAAAAAGGGTGTAAAGTTACGTGTGGTTGAGCTGGAGAGCCCCTTCACATCCTGAAAATAAGCATTTATCAGTGTTTCTTTGTAGATTTAACTATTATTTTTCAACCATTTCTCTGTGACTTGTTTGCCTTGAGTATTTGTTTTTCCAGCACCGCCCGAAGGCGCCTCAAACGAGGGCCATCAATGCGATTGTATTTTGTTTTTTCCGTTCTCTGTTTTCGTGCTGCATGTTGCAGCTGCAACACGAGAGGGCACATTTGCCGCCAGTGAAAAATGAAGCGGACAGGATGTTATTTACAGGGATAACATGGGAGGGAAAGGGAAGGCAAAAGTGATGCGTAAATCCAAATGACCCAAAATGGCCCAAGATGCGAGGGCGGCCTTAACTGGCCTTAAAAAATCAAATATATTGCACATCCGCGGGCGCTGCGCACGCAATTTACACGCACCCTGGCCGAACATCCTGCGTACGGTCGTAACCAGGACCTCCTCCGGCTAGGAGGGAGCCCTCCTCCGACCTAGCCGATACCCTCCAGCTGCCAGCGAATGTTCCTGGAATTTGAAGCGTGTGTGTTTTTCCAGCTTAACAAGTCAGTGTATTTTCTTTTTTTGCCCTTTTCTGGCAACGATTATTTGGCCAAAAGCCAATTCACTGATTTAGTTATCGCTGGCAGTCAATGGGTGAAGGCTACAAGTCCTTTTGGTAGAAGTTAGCCAGGAACTTGAGGAAGTTTTTTATTTATTTATATAACTACAGAATTACTAAGAATAACCAAGCTAAAACCACAGAAATATCTTATTTAATAAGCGGATTTCTTAAAAATTAATTTAATAGGAATTTTCTAGCTTTCCTTTGACCGGAAATACCTCTGTCAGAGGGTATCCTCAGCGCCTGCTAGCGTTTTCATTGCCTACTTAGCGGCGCACGCTGCGAGTTATTCAAATTTGAATTAGGCAGGGCCACCGTTTTATGGCTCTCAGTGTCTGTCTGTGTGTGCGTGGGTCGTTGTGCGGTTGTGTGCGCTCGCCGAAAAATATGCAGCATCTGCGTGGCAAGGAGCAAAACTTGCGGCATAAAATGTGTGGCACATGTGTGACGGGCGAACACAGCGAACACAGCGAACGGTGAGCGCTCCTTAATTAGATCATAGTTCCCATCTCGGTGCAGGGCAGCGTTTTACTGCCGAGCAGGAACAGGAGCAGGAGCAGGAGCAGGCTGGGAAACGGGACCCACAGAAAGCCATCAACGTCAGGCCCCATCATCATAGGATGGCACAGTGGGACACAGCTTGGGTTTCTTTTCTATAATTAATATAATGATATATAATTTCTTAAACTTCCCGCTAGAAAAAGCTAATTCCCGCCAACAGGCTATTAGCGCTGATTCTTAATTTCTCCTTTGCTGCATTCTGCCCATGCCCATGAGTAAAAGCGAGAAATTAGGCAAAATATAATGATTTGGTAACTGAAAAAAAAAGCTAGAAACAATTTCTAGTTACTTTCTTACTTCTCTGATGAAGGTAACTAACTTATGCGACCCACTGTCCCTTCTCTAGTGAGTTGTGGCACATTATTGACTCACGACAAGGCGCCGCATCGAATTTCCAACTCAATCATGGGCGAAACTCTGTGGGGGAAAGGCAGCTGGGAGAGAGGGAAAACTTTCCCTCTGCCTTATGACTGGCAACTCACGCGACGCCCGCAACTCGCCAACGTTTACGGTATTTGCATTTTAATTGAATTGAACTAAATTATTTTGTTTAGAGACGAAAGGAATTGCCAGGCCACAAGCCGCGTAAAAAGTTGTAACTTGGAAACTTTGGCTGGGCCACAAATCGGGGGAATTTTCTACATTTTCTTTGGCTTTATTTAAGCTCAGTTATCCTTTATTCACCCATTAATTCCAGATGAGTTCTGCGAGGAGTATCCACACAATCTGATGCCCACGCCCGGCTACTGGATCGAGTGCTCGCGCCAGAAGATCAGCATGCCCACCCCGCACACCATTTGGGATGAGAGCGACTCGGAGCACGAGGACATCCGGGCGGGCAGTGCCAGCGATGCGTACTTGGAGCGCGAGTGCAGCGATCTGTACGAGGACGATGAGGATTCCGAGGCCACGCCCAGGTTCGTGGCTTTTCTCCCATTAAATTATTTAAATTAAATTAATATTTTTACCCGACTCAGTCCCCGCAAGAAGACCACCATTGAGGAGCAGTGGGACCAGCAGGGCGCCTTCGAGCTAATCTCCGTGGAGCAGGAGACATACGAGAAGTACTTTTACGGCACCGAGCACTGGAATTACTTCACCAGCGACGAGGACCTGGGCCCAGTCATCCTGTCCATCAAGCAGGAGACGCTCAATGGTCGGGACCAGTTCCGCATTCTGGTGCGAGCTGGCTCCTATACCGTGCATGGACTGATACCGGCCTCCTGTGTGTTTGCCGATAGGTAAAGTCGATAGGTAACATGGGAATTTGAGCTTGGAAATTATTGATGTTATCTTTCAGATATAATCGCGAGGAGGTAGTTAGATCTTTAGGTAAAGAAGTTAATTTAAATCCACCCTTAACGTTAGGACAATTACCCGATACGCCGGAGGAGTTATTAAAATTAGATCAGGTTTGTTTGAAAATTAAAAAGGAAAGGGGGTATGAAAATATATTTTTCCTGCTTCTTAGGTTTTTATAAAATCCGAATTAAAAGTCGGCGTCATATTTGTCAAAGAGGATCAGTATACCGAAGAGCAAATTCTGGACAATAATGAAAATTCACCGCTCTTCGACGAGTTCCTCACTCTGCTGGGCGATCGCGTCCGGCTTCGCGGCTTTGACAAGTACAAAGGTGGCCTAGACACGGTGCACGATCTAACAGGTAACCTGAATAGCTTAAACCTATTTTTCGTTATATATATATATTATTTTTAAAGGTCTCTTTTCCGTTTACACCAACTGGCGCAACATCGAGATCATGTTCCACGTGTCCACTTTGCTGCCGTACGAAAAACACGATCCGCAAAAGCTTCAAAGGAAGCGCCACATCGGCAATGACATTGTGTGCGTGGTCTTCCTGGAGGCGGACAATACCCGTTTTAGTCCCGCCTGCATCAAGAGCCACTTCCTGCACACCTTTATCCTGGTGGGTTTCGCTGCCTCGCCTCAGTCTTCCCTCTTTACTATAAATTTTTCCCTGGACAGGTTCGCGTTTCCGCCCGCATTAAACACAAGCCCACCCGATACGAGGTGTCCGTGGTGACCCGAGACGAGGTGGGCGCCTACAAGCCATACCTTTGGGAGCAGTCTGTGTTCGAGAAGGGTCCCATGTTCCGGTAAGCTATTGCCCATGTCATAAATAAATCCCCTTGATCCAATCATCCCCCTAGGGAGTGGCTCCTGACCAAGATCGTCAATGGGGAGAGGGCCTCGTATTCGGCCCCGAAATTTGCCCGCATGCAGGAGCGCACTCGGTCACAGATGCTCGAGGATCTGGTGATGAATCTGTCCAATCACGCCGAGACTGGCCAGATACCGAAGCCCTATCGCCGGGGCAGCTGGCGACCGATCGGTGAGGATGAATATTTCAAAATGTTGCATGCCCGTGTCCTAGACAACAACACACACCACGAACAGCAGCAGCAGGAGCCCTACGTTTGCTGCTATTGCAAGGCCGCGGCCAGCAGCGAGACGATGCTGCCCAAGGGCCACAATAACAACAACTACAACTACAACAACAACACAACCAACACACACAGACACAACAACCAAAACAACAACAACAATCACTTTGAACATCAGCCACTGCAGCAACTATCACAGCTGGAACAGCAAATGCAACTGCAACTACAACACTTGGCCTCGTCACTCACACACACGTCGTGTTGTGCCATGTTGCACCTGTGTGTGAGGCATAGTATGTGTGCCGCCCCTCCCCTCCCCCCTAGCCACTAGCACCCTCTCACACCCCTGGTCCCCCGCATGTTTTGCCTGACTTTTAGATAATTAGCTTCTTTAGATATTTTCTTAATAATTTCTTAGAGAGCGCATAAGAAGGGCTCACAAATGCAAGCGCGAAATATTGGAATTTACAAGAATTGATAATTTATCGATAATTATCGGTAATTTACCAGGCCTGAACTGCCTCTAGGGCAATTCATTGGGATTTTACAATTTTTCAAGCTGGCCACACTCTTTACAAATATTTCTGTCATCAAGAAACACTCTAAGATATTTTATTCCCCTTCGTTTCGATTATTCTGAATGTTATCGATGACTTTTACGTAGATATTTTAAAGGTTTAACAGCCCTGCACAGCCTCTAAGGACTCAAATTACATTTTTTGAGGTTTTTGCAATTATAATATTTAAATTTACAAATATCGACTTGCCATCGATAGAAGCAATTATTTTGAGCATTATCGATGATCTATGGCAACTCTAGTAAACTTTTTCGTGATTTTTATAATTTTTCAAGCTGGCCACACTCTTTAAAAATATTTCTGCCCTCTAACAACAGATCTCGAATATTTCCGCAAAGGAGAAAATGCTCTCCTCCTTTCCGTTTCGCACATCACCTTTTGAGGCTTTAAAGCCCATCATTTCGACTTAACATGGCCAGAGACCTTAAGGAGATTTATAAACAAATCGCGAGAACAAATTGCCGACATTACTGTGACCCTAAAAAAAAGGAAAATAGAAAAAAGGAAGGAATTGTGGGGCGGAGGTGGAGGCGGAGACATTTGCATTTGGCGCGCGCTCCTTTTGTGACACAGTTCCTGTACGAGTATGTTTGATTAATCGTTTTGTCTTGCTTTCGGTTGAACTTTCACCAAAAAATGCCCCACACACAGAGACAGAGACAGACAGACACACACACACCGACACTTCCGCTTCCGCCATTAACACATCCGGCTGTGTTTGTGCCCACCGGAAACGTGCCTCATGTCACACAATCCCTCTCTTTCACAGACACAGGCACTCCCGCTCTGCAAAGGACAATCTGCTCTTCCTTTAACTGTATATTTCACACACAAACACACACCATTCCTACACTGAAAAACATTTTAATGCTTCCGAACAGCTGTTGTAGATAAGCATTTTAATATGGGATTAAAAATAAAAATATTCTTCTTTAAAAATACATTCTTTAAAAAGGAATATAAATAATTGTTTTAGATATATTTTCTCTGCGTGTATGTCGTCCGTTGTCCGGCTAAGAAATATGCTTCATGTTTGTATAATTTTATCAGTGGAAGGAAATCTATTGTTGCCACCCTCACACACCCTCACACACACACCCAGCACACCCTTACACCCACCACCCTCGGCTGCTGTTCGTTGTTGTTGTTGTTTCGATGGTGTCGTTGGTGCTTGTTGTGATTTTGTTTAGATTTCTTGTTATTTATTTGTTGCTATTTGTTGCATTAGACAACACACAAATCTAATTTGATTTATTCACTCGCACACTCGCACACTCGCACACTGGCACACTTGAGCACACACCCACCGAAGGTTGAGGCTGGGAAATTGAAGTGATCCCCAAAGGGAAAGGCCCGCCTCCGAACTATGCATATTAAAGTTATGCAAATTCCAGCTCCGATATGTAGTTCGGCATTAACCATCTAGCATCTAGCATCTACCATGTTCCATTCCAATGCATAAATTCCAGGCTGTTCCTGTACATGCTGCCGCAGATTGCTCAATTACCTGGGAGTATATATAATATATATATATATATGTTCAACCAATCATTCGATTGCCATTATTTGCAGTCAGTTTCTGTTTTTTTTTTTTTGTATATTAAAATATTTTATTTCCATGTTTTTTTGTGGGTTGGAAATGTTTTTAATGTTATTATTAATATACCTATTTATATTTATATTTATTTATCTATATATTTCTATTTATTAATAAATTTATAAAAATATATTTAAAAGTTCATTTCCATATTTTTTGGGGGTTGGAAATATATTGAATATTATTATTAATATACCTATTTATATTTATATTTATATTTTATATTTATTATTTTTATATAAATTTCTATTTATTAATATATTTATAAATATTCTTAATATATGTAATTATTATTATATTATTTAATTAATAAAAGTAAACTTTATTTTTCTGCCTCATTTCCGCTAAATCAAAGTTTAATAAACCATATCTTAGGAACATTTTCAGACAAAACAAAAGCATCTAAACTCAAAACTCAATAATAAGCCAAACAAATATATGTATTCCACACATATTAAATAAAATAAATTAAAATAAAACTAAATTAATTAAAATTAATTAAAATCAAGCTAAAATCTATATTATTTGGCTATTAAATCCATTTCATTTAATTTATTTTTTATAATTAACGCCTTGGTTTCTTATGTCTTATGTTGCCTACAAAAAATATGTACAAATATATTTGATTTTCGTGTGTGTCTTTGCGTCTTTGAGAACAACCCTCTCTTTCTCTATAGTTTGATATTATTTCGGCCTTATTCTAGCCTTTTTCGGGAAGCTCATTAGAGCCTGGCGGAGCTGCTAAGTTGCCCAGATCGATGGCATACCAAAATCAAACCTAGCCATCCCCAATCCATGGATGCTAACTCTCCCCCCAGCAGCCACCACAAATCCCAAAATGCGGTGAGCTGCGATGGCTTCAAATGCAATAATTAAAAAACAAAAAAAAAGAGTATTTGAAGAGCGTTAATCATTTAAAAGATTAAAGATTCCACATGCATATATAATTCGCAGTCAGTTAATGGCTGAAACCCAATTGGCTCCCTTCGTTGATCAAAAAAAAGAAAGACTTTTCCAAATTTTGCGTACCCAACTTTGCCAGATTCTCTAAGATGGCATGGCCAGTTGTACCGAGAGATTAATTAATTAATAAACATTAGACATTGACCTGTGCACTTTTCCGCTTGTAATTAATTTTTAATGAACCTTTAACCTTTCCTGAAACCTAAACCACTTGATTTCCTGTGATTTGTACACTTTCTACTTGCAAAAATGTCCATGGCCACCTTAGAAAATGTTGTACAAATATATGATTTGTGTGTATGAACCTCTCTCGCTTCAATGATTATCCTCTGATTATGTTAAGCAATTAATTATATATACACCAGACACCAAAACACCTTTGTAAATAACTTATAGATGCAATTTACTAATATTTCTTATTTGAATCTAGAGCGACCGCTAGCAAGTATATACACGCATGCATATAGATCTTTCAAAAGACGTTTCTTTCAGCGATAACACACAAACTTGATCCCAACTGATACATAGAATTAACCGATAACCAAAAAAACCTTTAGACCTGGGCTATAGATCCCTCGAATGACCCACAATCCAACGCCGTTTATCCACAGGCCACATGAGACCCTCGTCGCCGCTGCTCGACTCTGTGCGGGATCAGTTCGAGGACTACGACCAACTGGCCAAGGACTTTACCCGCGTATTCCTAAACGAAGAACCATCGTGCCTGACCAATGCCCACCTCTTCGACGTGGTCTTCCTGGTGGGCCAGTCCAAGCAGAAGGCGCGATTCATCGGCGTCCGGGCGATTCTCGGGGTGCGCAGCCGGGTCTTTCAGGTGAGTGTCGGTTACCAGGTTTGTAAATAAGTAATAGCTCCGAAAGGTTTATATCATTATTGTTTGCTGACATTCAGGGGGAACTTTTTCCATTTACCTAACTTTATGATTAACTTCTTGTAGAGAAGTCATTCGTACTTTAGATAGTGCAAATATAGATTCCTGTTGTGAAAATGATTTCCTGTCAACAAAATAACTCATACGCAGTGTTGCCTGTGATTTTTTGGATCTTAATAAAGCGTAATTTAAGCCAATCCCTCTTTAAAAAATAATACAAAATTCTGGAAATATTTTCCTTAACAACAGTGCGGATGCGTTATGACTTCCTGTTAACAAAATCACTCATACGCAGCGTTTTCCTTTGAATTTACTAATTAAAAGTGTAAAAATGAGGCCAATTGCTGTTTTATAATTAAACTATATTTTAGAATTGATTTTCTTAACAACTGTGCGTATGCGTAATGACTTCCTGTTACCAAAATCACTCATACGCACTGTTGTATACTTATTTTTAGCATTTAATATGCCTACATCAAACCAATTTCTCTCTAAAATATAATAATATTTCCTAGAAATGTTTTCCTTAACAACAGTGCGTATGCGTAATGACTTCCTGTTACCAAAATCACCCATACGCAGCGTTGTCCTTTAAAAATTGGCTTTTAAATCAAGCCAATACCTCTCTAAAAATTAAACATTTTCCTAGAAATATTTTCCTTTTCAAGATAGACCATAAAGGGACTTAAAAAATATCGAAAATACCTTAAAATACCCTAAAATACCTTAAAATACCTCAAAATACCTTAAAATACCTTAAAATACCTTAAAATACCTTAAAATCTTACCTTATCCCCTGCAGGAAATGCTCTACGGCATCCAAACGGGCTTTGGTTCGCCGCAGATTCCCGTCGCGGAGATCTTTGCGCGACCCGCCCCCTCGCTGGTGTCGCCGCAGAACCAGAAGCCCAAGAGCAACAACTACCTGACCGTACCCGACTCGGACTCCATACGACCGAAGAGTGTGCCATCGTCGCCGATGGTGAAGCGCGCGTTCTCCCGCCTGGGGACCATCACAGCGGGCTGGGGCCGATCTATACGGAATAAGAACACCAATCAGCTGAATCCGGATGACAAGAAGAAGTGGATATCGTCCACGGACTGTTCGAGTAAGGGTTTTCAGTCGGTGCAATGCAACCATATCGATGCGTGTCTCTTTTCTCCGCTCTCTCTTTTCTCTCCACTCTCTCCAATCTCTCTCTCTCTCCGTCTCTCGCTCTCTGCTGTGCGAATTTGTCTTGAATATTTTCCGAACACACACATGTTACGTATACGTGCGCCGTAATCCCGTGATCCTGTAACCTATCCCCATTCCCTGATCCTCCCATACCCATACCTCTGTAAAATACTCGTACTAAACTAACTAAACTAACTAATGTTTATGATACTACCTGCAACTACGCACGCCGCACACCTTTGCCTCTGCGTACTCGTGCTCTTTGCCCGATTCCAACTGACTTTTACTATATATAATTAAATACTATGTCTCCCTATGAATATATGAATATTGTAATTGCGAACGAACACACGCCAACCTTCTTGGTATTTTATATTTTATATTTTATAAATTTAATTTGGTATTTTCCTTTAAAATTGTCCAATAACCTTGGTATTTTTTATTTCGTATTTTCCTTTAAAATTGTACAATAACCTTGGTTCAACGCCTCAAATATTTTGGACGTGCATCCCAACTTGATTTCTAATGCACTCTTATATCCTTATGACATCCATTTACATAATGCTTTGTCTTTTGATTTGCCTGCCTAAAATATCGAAAATATCGAAAATATCGAAATTATCGAAATTATCGAAAATATCGAACATATCGAAAATACCGAAAATATCGTGCCATCTTTGACATTCACCGATTACGTATACAAATATCTTTGAATTATCCCGTTTTTGCCTAAAACTCTCACCTTTAACCATTAAACTCACCTCTGCTCACCGAAACTGCTTGCATTTTACTGTTATGCGACTCTTTTTACCATTGGATTCGAACTCACCACACTGTTTTGATCTCTCTCGCTCTCTCTTTCTACTTCTTCTCTTTCTGCCTGTCTTTACCATTCATTTATCGTTATCGTTATCGTTCTCTACATCGCTATCTCTCTCTTTCTCTTTACAACTCTTTAAATCTTTAAACAAACGAAATATTTAAATTAAACAACAAACAAAATTTTGTCATTCTCTCATCTCACCTGACTCGCCACCTCTGCCACCTCCCCGCAAACAAAAATAAAAACCTAAAACATAAACTTGTTATCGATAATTATCGGTTTATCCTTACCAACTGACAAATAATTTTAACATTCAATTCGCTTTGATTTCGGCTTATGATTTGCGATATTTTGCTTTTATCGTTATCGTTATCATTACGTTTCGACTGACCGACTATCGACTATCGACCCAAACTGACCGATAACCTCGCGCGTTACACCACCCAAAAAATGGCGATTGCAGATAGGGACAGCAAGGACAAGGACAAGGACAAGCCGGGCAGCAACCAGCTGGCCGTGCCGAGGCTCTCCGTCTGCGCAGATGCCCAGAAGGTGGACCGGGCCAAGCTGGCCCAGACCGAGTTCAATATCATCGAGTTCGATCCGGACACGTTCCGGGTGCTGCTCGACTACCTGCACACGGGCACCTGTCCGCTCACCTGCGTCTCTATACCAGGTACGTGTATCCTGTATTAGAGGTGTCAAACTACCGGTGACACTATCGATAGTATCGATGGTTTGTATTCAGCTTGCACAATCGATAGTTTGAAAACAATCGCAATAGTATCGTCCCCATACATTATTATATTTGTTAGCTTGGAAACCAAACCATTTCTAATTGGAACATTAAAATATAAATCACAAGATACCAAAACTTAAAAAGTTGTCTAACTATTTTTATAAATTTTTAAATTATTATCTTATTATATCTTTAATCTAAAAATCTTTATCAAATTACTAAGGGATACCCTCAACTTTTTTGATAATTTTATTAGATGAACACACCAATTTTTAACAAAATTAAATACGTCGGTACTATTGCGATAGTGTTGATAGTTTGCGAAAAAAAACTCGAAACTATCGATAGAAGCTTGATATCTCTATCCTGTATATGAAGCTCCTCACTTTCTCACTTTCTCCTTCTCCTGGTAATTAGGCCTCCTTTGCGCCGCCGAGCACTATGATCTGCCGGAGCTGCTGCAGGCCTGCTTCCACCACTGCAAGCAGTTCCTCCGCATCGAGGTGGTCTGCCCCATGTTGATCTCGCTGGAGAACTACTACTGGCGCTACACATCCGCCTCCGAGCTGGTCAACATGATCCTGTCGTTCGTGGAGAGCAAGGCGCATGCCCTCTTCAAGTGCCCGGAATTCCTGCACCTGTCCGAGTCCATGGTCCAGATGATCATGTGCCGTGAGCTTCAGACGCCGGAGATTCGCAAATTTGAGGCCATGCTGGCCTGGGCCCAGCACAAGGTGGGCAAGCTGAAGAATCACCCGAATAAGGATACGCAGTTTGAGTTCGAGTGCATCATGGAGCGACTGACGAGGGACCTTAATTTGTGTCGCATCTCCCCGAGTGAGCTCCTTACGGTCGTCCTGCCCTCCAAGTCGATGAAGAACGAACGCATCATGGAGACGCTGATGGTCCAGGTGAATCTGGGCACCTATCGCATGCCCGAGCTGGATGCGTACCGTCAGCAGCTGCGACAGCAGGAGTCCGCCGAGGCCACCGTCCAGGTCCACCGGGGTGGATGAGACAGTAAGAATGTGAGTTTCGATTTGGAGCAGCAGCAGCAGCAGTCGTCCGTGTCACAGCAATCGGATTCGGAGGCCATACAGTTCGCAGCTCCATCCCAGTCCTACTCCACATCCACCTCGACATCCGCCGCCGCCGCCACAGCCTTTGCCACCAGCCACCCGCCCTCCATTGATGCCCGCGCCGATGCCCGTGCCGATGCCCGAGCCTATGCCATGGCCTCCTTGGCCGCCGCCCTCGAAATGCAGCAGCAGCAGCAGCAGGAGGTGCAGGTACAGGTCCATTCCTATCCCCAACCCAGCTCCGGTTCCAGCTATCCCCGCGATGCCACCGACGAGGAGGTGGAGCTGTACGCCAGCTTCGACAACACGCCGAGCACCAGTCGAGTGGCCGCCCAGATGCAGGCCGCCAAGGAGGCGCGAAGGAAGCGCTGGCAGGCGGACGGGGCCAGCGGCAGCAGTGGGGACGGCGGCTGTGCCAGCGGCAGTAGCGGCAGCGGGCGGCGCTACTAAGGGGGATATGGGAAGGGATCTGATGTCCCTAAGGTGCCGAGCATAGAGCAAGCAGCAGCCGGGGAGGTGAGGCTTTAAAGTTTTATTTCTATAAATTTTATATATAAATTTATATTATATATAATTATAATTTTTATATATTTTTATATATTTTTATTTACTTATGTATATTTATTTATATTTTTTATTTATGAGCATATATATTAATATTTCTCTCTCTCTGGTAGCTACTTGATCTGTGCCTCGGAAAAGTGTGAATGAGGGAAAGTGTGAATGTGCGAGTGCTTGTCCAGTGTTGCCATTTTCCTACTTGTTACATTTTTCTTAAAAATGCAGTCAAAGTTAACATACTTCTGAGTTATTGCAGTATTTAAAATATTAAAAGATGTTTTTACACATTTTCTTAATATTATTTCTAAATATTATTTCCAGGGTTAGGATCATGAGTTCAGTCACAGTTAACAGTTCAGAGTTATTGTAGTATTTAAAATATTAAAAAATGTTGCTACACATTTTCTAAATATTATTTCTAAATATTATACGTAAATATTATTTCTAAATATTATAACTAAATATTATTTCTAAATATTATTTCTAAATATTAATTCTAAATATTAATTCTAAATATTATTTCTAAATATTATTTCTTAATATTATTTCCAGAGTTAGGATCTTGACCTCAAAGCCCTACAAATGGAGAATAAGTATCTTTGTAGGACTTTAAGGTCCTGATCCATACCCTGAGTCAATGCACAGTTGTCGGAATACCACACTTGGTCCAACTGTGTGTTGTAAATATTTAACTCTATTTTAATTATAAATTTTAATGATTTCTGAGGAAATTTTGAAAACGAAATTAGATTAATTTGCTTTCGCTTTACTTTGAGGTTTAATTTATAGTGTTTAATATACGAATAATACTCGTATTAACCAAAATCGCGCAATTTTAATTTTAAAGCAAATTAATCTTATTTCGTTTACGAAATTTCCTCCGAAAGAATTAAAATTTATAACAAAAACTATAAATTAATTGCATTTAAGTTTGTTTATATATTATATAAAGAAATTTCGATTTTGTTTTTAAGATTCATATAATTTGTAAGTGTAATAACTTATATACGATCAATATTAACCAACATTGGGTTAGCTTTGATTTTTAATCAAATAAATATTATTTCGTTTAAAAAATTCCCTCAGAAAGCATTAAAATTTGATAAATATAAGAAAAACTATAGAAAAATATAATTTATAAACTAAATTAATTGCATTTAAGTTTGTTTATATATTAAATGAAGAATATATAATTTTCTTTTCAAGATTTATATAATTTGTAATTGCTTCTCAAAAAGACTTATGTAAAATCGATCACTATTAACGAAAATTGGGCTAGCTTTCATTTTTAACAAACAAAGTTTTGTTCTCGTTAATAAAATACGTTACTTTATATAACACAAACTATAAAAAAATATAATTTATAAACTAAACTAATTGCATTTAAGTTTGTTTTTTATTAAATAACGAAAATTCGATTTATATAATTTGTAATTGCTTCTCAAAAAGACTCATGCACAACCAATATTGACCAAAACTGCCAAGCTTTTATTTTTAATCAACCGAAGCTTTTATTTCTATTTAATTTAGAAAAAACTATTAATTTATTAATTTATTATTTAATTTCGAAAAACTGGCACCTGGCAGCACTGGAAGGATATCCTTGTATACCTTGTATATAGTCCTTTATAAGAAAAGGGGGGAAGAAACGAATTTGATTCAGTTAAGGGACGCGTAACTTAGCTGGTAAATGGGAAAAGTGATTCGTTTGAGCATAGCATTAAGGGAATAAAGATACTATTTTTTTTGTCTGGTAAGAAGGTATATATCGGGGTTATAGGAGGATATACTTCCCGCCACTGAGTGAGTGTGTGTGTGAGTGTGAGTATGTGTGTGAGTCATAAACCCACCGGTCGAGGAGGCGCCCGAACCATCCAAATCGAAACTGACATTGTTAACTCTTACATTCACCCCGCGCAATGACAAAAGCCCCAAACTTTGAGGGTTAGAGAGAGCGGAAGGAGACGGCGGCTCCAACAAAGACCCCCACCCCCTCCCGCCCCCCTCTACAGAGCCGAACACAGGACTGAGAATGATCCTTGTTATGAGTTTTGAAACGAAGAAAGAAAGAAGGAATATCCTATGGCGTAGACTGTAGGCTGTTAAGGATCGATTTTTGATCCCACACAAATCGAAGGATAAAGGATAAAGATAAAGCTAAAGAAAATAAGTAAGAAAGGTATAGAAAGGAAGGGAAAAACCAGAAAAGAAAACAAAAAACAAACGCTTACTGATGTAAAACAAAGACTTAAACAAAACTAAAAACAAAACTAAGAACAACAAAAGAAAAACGAGAGAAAAAACAAAAAAAATATATATATGAACAAAAGTGAACGTAACGGATAAAGAATAATGAATAAAGAATAAAGAATTTTTTTAATCAATGTTATTGAACAACATGAAGGCAGAACAGCTCCTCTACACACTCTATATACCTACTATATACTATATACTATATATTATATACCTAAATGTTTATGAGAATTGCAACCAAAATCTAACTGTTTGAATGGCTGCCTGTTTATTGTTTATCCTTTTTTTTCTAACCGTTTTTGTTTCTGTTAATTTGTTCCTAACAAAAAAGGAAAGGATGAATATTTAGGTTAAGGAAATACATTTTATTAAGAAAGCTAAGGCAAACGAAGACAGGAAAATGGGGGAAACTGAGGTTACCCCGAAAAAAAACAGAGCCACATCCAGAAATACGAAAACCGGCACACGAAATTCCAATAGATTGGAACCTAAGAAGCCCCAGAACACCTGCAGGAGTTATCCTAACAAAAGCGAAACCGAAACCCCATAAGGGGAGAGAACCCCAAACATATTATTAACCGATAACCGATATAGATTAGCTCCGACAAAAAGGAACAATACAACCATGAATGTGACCGCATACTAATTATATTAACCTATCAGTGTCCAGTTAATAGCGTACAGTTGAAACCAAAAAAAAATAGTTGATTACAAGTTGATCCCCAAGGAAATCAGTCACACACACTCTTGTTCTAGCCCAAAATTGCTTTTCTCCAATTAATTCAAAAACAAAAGCATCACAGCAGTTACGTTTTTTATGGCGTTATGGCACTACTCTGTTATGTTGACTTACGAGAACACGGTTACACTGTTTTTGATTTTCTTGAATTCAGGTCGGTAAAAAAGTTACTTTTGTTGCTGTGTCATAACCCAATTAGCTTGAGCTTAATGGATTCCTAAAGAACAAACAATTCGAAGGGAGAATAAAACTAAATGTAAACGGCAGCATTTCCAAAAGGGTTTCACTTAAATGTTCAAAATAAAAAACGCATACATATATCCAGAGTTTTTTCAGTGTCTAACTGTACAACCAGTTTATCCAAAGTCCAAGAGACAGGTCGGTCATACATAGTACATATAAGATCAAGGAACCGTGCTTAAAACGCGATTAAATGTAAGCGAGTTAAAAATAAAACCCCTAAAGTTACATACCCCCAGAAAAGCAAAGCAAAATGCAAAGTAAAGCAAGAAATCCCCCCAAATAATAACCAGCAATAACTAACTAAACGCTTTTAATGTGCAAAAATAACTTGAATTAAGACGAATACAGCATACACTATATACTCAAGTTGAACACGGTCTGAAACTGTTTACAGGCGCGTGAAAACAAAAATATTTGATGACTGGTTTAAGCCAAACAAAAAAACAAAATAGAATGCAGCAGAAACGATCTGAAAAATCTTTTGAAACGCGTGAAAAACGTAAATAAACGAAATCTCTGGCAATTTTAAACCAACGAAAAAGCTGTCCAAAAGTATGCAACATATACACAAAATCTAGCATACTTTTGGCCACTTTTCCCGGAGATTTCAAGCCGTAAACTCTTTGACACATTTTGAAACCATTTAACTGAAAGAAAAGAAAATATACAACAAACAAACGCTGATGATGATGAATTTTTTTGGTTAATTGATATTAGCCAGCAAATAAAGGGTTACAAAGATACCTACATATATTTTTACCGTCGCTCTACCGACTCAACCTACTGTTCGAACTGAATGTAATCTGATTAATATAAATGTGTATTTACCGCAGATATATATCCAGCATACCAAACATACAATACAAGCGATGATAGGCGGGGCGTTTCTATATGTTTGTTCCGTACTTGTAACCAACGCGGCCAAAAATTTCGGCTTATCGGGTTTTCCGAGGCCTCACACACTGGCGCGCCACTGTTTTGATAAGAAAACTGAGGAAAAACGCTAAACGACAACATCCAAACCAATGTAAACACAGTGACTCCTTTTGAGCTGATGATCCAAAGCATGTCCAGACATGTCATAACGAGAAACAAAAATACAAAAAATACCAAAAAAAAATGAATAAAACGTTAAATCGTAAAACAAAACTCAATTGATTGCAAAATATTGCTAAATAAATGTTGTAATTGCCAGGGCCCAGCAAAAAAATATATATAAAAAAGCAAAAAAAAAATTATACAGTAAACATTACAATAAAGCAGCAAAATAAAAAAGTAATCTAGTATTTTATTTAAGCGGGGGGAGTTTTTAAGCCAGGGGTGCTCAAATCTGCCTTATGCAAGTGCATATTTTAACACTAATAAAATATAGCATATGCATATATCCTTCCGCGGGAAGGAACTTAAGAAATATCGCCTAATAATCGATATTTTTCGGTATTTCTTTTTTAGTATGTATGTATAGAAACCTTCGGGGCGAATGGTGAACGGATGTTCTGTTGATTTCCCCATGTAAAATGGACCATTCTCGAGAATGGAGCTGAATGTAGCAGTGGAACAAGGCTATTACATATTTCTGAAAGAAGAACCCCAGAGTAGCCTCCCCTTTGAAAGAAAACTCCTTGTAAAATTGAATTTGAATTTTTGCTTGTTGCCGCTTACATAATAAATTAAACATTTATAATAATCAGTACAATAATTCCATTGTTAATGTTGTTGCTTGTTGCTTGTTGTTTATTGTTGTATTGTTTTGATGTCGGCCTCCCCTCCACTCAGCTCCGGATGAAATGTTTATTATAAACTAAAACAAATTGCAAACACTTCGCCTCCAATCATCTTCTCTATATACAAAGCTACAAAATCCAATCAATCCTCCTTCGATTTAGCTATTATTATGCTGTTTTTAGAGCTACATACAATTGGTTAAATAATTTAAGTGTAGTGTCAACTTTTGATTACAGGGGAGATGAGGATAGGGATACAGATGCAGATCGGATAAGGATACGGATGCAGATACAGAGACTGATGCAGATACAGATACGGGTACGGATACAGACACAGCTCAGACACGGCTTGGGGGTTATAGGGGAGGGATACAGGTTCAGAATTGCTTTCCACTATTGCACTATTATCGGCTGACCTCCCTACAGATATACAGCTATATACGCCTCTCTATGTACAGTTGGAGCCCGGGAAAAGTTAAGTATTATTAGACTTTTGAACACTTTCGTTGGCTGCCATCATCAGTCACAGCGCCATCTGGCCGATGTTCCTCCAGCTGCTCCGCCTCGTGGCCATGTTGGCTCCAATACTGAGTACAACTCGCCGCTCGCCGACCACGCCCGCCGCCCCAGTCGCCGCTGGAGCCTAGATTCCAGGTTAGCCGGACAGGCGGGCATCGACATGGAACCGCTGGCGCCGACAACGGAGGAGGAGCTGGCTGAAAAGGATTCGGAAACGGGCAGCTCCTCGTCGTCGTTGTCAGCAGCTCCGGCGGCATCATCGAAGCCATACCAACATCACATGACCATGATTTGCAGCGCCACTCATTGATCTATGGTCCGGTAGATGCGTCTCTGGGGCTCGGGCGTGTAGTGGATGCGGGTGCGGAAGTGCTGCGGCGATCCTGGCACGCTCTCCGAGCCACGACGCGGCGGCGGCAAAGGAGGCGAGGCTGAGACGTACCTGAAAGGGAGAGGGAGAGGAAGAGCTCTATAAGCACGATTCAGAGAGGGAGAGGGAGATCCCTATAAGCACTATTCAGAGAGGGAGAGCGCTTGATAAGCACGATTTAGAGGGAGACCCACCTTCGGTGCAGGAGCGGCGATCCCGGCGGCTGACCACTCAGCTCGAGGAGATTCTTGCGCAGCAGCAGCGGCGACTGTCCCCGATTGTAGCGCGGCGGCGGATCCGGGCTGCGGTGCCTCCTATCTAACCCGGCCAAGATATGAGGACTGGGCGGGGTACTGATGCTGCCACCGCCTCCGTGAGGACCGCTGCTGGCATAACGGCGCAGGAAGCTACTGGTGGCGGCCCCGGGCAAAGGTTCTGTCGTGGGCGAGGTGCTCTGGCTGGTGTTGCTGCTGCTGCTGGCCGCGGACAAGGTGCGATAATAGTAGGATTTGCTGGAGCCGTTGCCGGAGCTCCCATTGTGGGTCACAATGCTTCTGTAGGCTGGGGGCTGCGGGAGTTGCGGCGGAAGCACTCCTGCCGATGCTGGCTCCTGCTCCTGCTCCTGCGGCGACGTGGCTGTGGAATTCAATTGGGTTTTAACATAGGTGGCTAACTGTCGCTTCATGGCGCCGGCGAGGGTGTGGAACCAGCCTGTGAGGGGTTGGTTGCAAGGATGATGAGATGAGTGATGAGTGAAGAGTGGTTCGTGATGAGTGATCAGTGATCAGTGATCATTGATCAGTGATGAGTGGTGATCAGTGCGTTGGTTGGAGTGCGTTGTGTGTGTGAGAGAAAGAAACGAAACATAAATGCAAAAAGCATGAGTTTAAGAAGCTTAACTAAGAAGTCTTCAAAGCGAAATCAAGAGAGCTAGCGATGGAAATAACATCATATGAATTCTTAATGAAATCCTCACCTGCATCGTTTGGCTCCAGGCTGCTGCTGCTCGAGCTCTGTCCCAAGAGCTGGCGACGCGCATACAGCTTGCTCAGCTTGCTGGTGGAGCTGGGAGGCTGCTGCTGTTGTGGCTCCTGGAGCGTCTCCACTGTCGTTGTCTCGGCGGCTATGGGCAGGGGTTGGTACTGCAATGGCTCGCCATTCCCACCGCAGCCAAAGGGGCCAGAACCCGCCGAGTTCGCAGCTATCTGGGAGCAGGCGGACTGCGTGGACGACTGACTAGAAGTGGAGTGCGTCGAGGGCGGCGGCGCCACATAGTTGCTGTGAAAGGGATTCGTGCTGGTGACTGCTGGCGGCGGCTGGCGCTGCTGCTGCTGCCGCTCGGCGGCCTCCTTCTCGCGGAGTTGGTTCTGCTGGTGGTAGAAGCGCTGGAGCACTGAAAAAAAGGAAATTAACTCTGGAATAAAAGAGAGAAAAAGGCCTAGTACCTATGGGACTCTGATTCCCTGCCTGCACTCGCTGTGCCGGCTGCTGCTGCTGCTGTTGGCTGTTGAGCTGCAGGTTGGGCGGCGACTTGCGCTGCAGCAGGGGAGAGGCTGTGACGAGGCCCAGGTTCAGGTTGAGGGTCACAGGAGCGGTATTAGTACTACTATCACAGCTGTCGTAGGCTACGGAATCCGTCGGCGCAGGCAGGCGCCATCCCGTGGGCGTTGTCGTGGTCGTGGTTGGTGTTCCGGCTGAGCAAGGCGATGTTATGGCCTCCTCCGAGCCCGGGCTCAGTGTCTGACTATTGTGCGGCGGCAGTGGCATGGCTGTGGTCGGTGTGGGTGTCCTGGTCAATGAATTGTGGTTCTGGTGTTTCTTTTGGCTGAAGGGCGACGTGGTCAGATTGCGTAGGATCGATTGGCCTAAGGGAAGAGGGGTTTAGTTACTTTATATTTATTTTGTAAACTCCCAGGCTTTTATTTTCAAATTTCTAATGATTTCGTTTTCTCTCGATTTTTCACGTGCTGATCGTTCGTAATTCGCCAAAACCTTTCTTATTTTTAAATAATAACCTCGGATTGATTTTATTTCTAATGATTTTGTTTTCTCTCGATTTTTCACGTGCCGATCGTTCTTATTCGCCAAAACCAAAGTGACCGTATATTCTTTTCTTAAAAATCTAGCTTATTTTTAAATAATAACGTCGGATTGATTTTAATTCTAATGATTTCGTTTTCTCTAAATTTTTCACGAGCTGATCGTTCTTATTCGCCACAACCAAAGTGACCTATACGGTCACTTCTTTTCTTAAAAATCTAGCTTAATTCTATCCGATAACATTACACCAACTGGTCACTAATGTGACCGTGTAATACAAAATGAGGTGTTTACAATTTATTAATTATTATTTTTAAGGCCACTCACCTATGCTGCTGAACATGGACTCCTTCTTGGGGCTCTCGTCGCTGAACTTGTAGTGCGGCTGATGCTGGGAGCCGTTGCTCAACTTGCGCTGCATGAACGGCGACTTGCGGTAGAGCTTGTTGAGATCGCCGCCCGAGGGCGGTGACAGGGGGCTGGCGCTGCTGCTGCCACTTCCGCTTGCATGGCCGCTTCCGTTTCCGGTGCCAAAGCAGTTGGTAGTTGTGGGTGTCGTTGCTGCTGTTGCTGCTGCTGCTGCTGCTGCTGCTGTTGCTTGAGGTAGTTGTGTGGCTGATTGCATGAAATACTGCGACTGCGACTGCTGCTGGTAGCTCGGTATCTGAGTGGGTTTTATTGTCTTCTGCACCTGCACCTGCACCGGCGCCGGCGCCCTACCATACTTGCTGGCTCCTCCTGAAGATCCTGCCCCAGAACCCACGCCACTCCCAGCCGCCGTTGCCCTGAAAATCAACAAAGGAGGCATGAGTGAGGATCACAGGCTTTGTTCGTCACCAAATAAATGAGAGAGCACACTCAGATGTACGCCAATGGCAGAAAGAAGGGGTGTGTGTGTGTGGGGAGGGGGAGTGGGAGGTGTGTGTGTGGGAGGTGTGTGTGGGTAGGAGGAGTTTCCGGGATGCTGGTAGGGATTTGGGGTACTTGTATGTACAGAGATTGACAGCGCCATGGCAAACATATCTAAACACATTTAGATGAGCTGTGTGTGATCGCATTTTGTAATAATTATGTGGTGTGTATTTACAATGTGTGTGTAGTGTGTGTGTGATGTGTGGTGTGTAATGAGTGTGTGTTTGCTGTGTATGTGTGGACAGAGATCAAGCGACAGAGAACACAGGTAAAAGGGCACAGCAAGAGTGAAAGCGAGAGCTGCGGCTGCAAAAACGATTCGCGCGATCCTTTTTCGATAAGATTTATTTATTAACACTTTTCTATATAGTTTAGAATCCAAAATTAAGGAAAAACTTCAGGAAAATAAGCTTGAAGTTCAAGAAAAATAAATAAATAGGTTCTGGGCACAGAATAAATCCATGAAATCAGCAAGGACTATCTTCTAGCTCTTTTATTAAACCCGAAAATAAATATAACACGAAGGATAAGCACACAAAATGATAATGAAAACATGTTCTGGCGAAACATATAAATGAAATGAACAAATAAGCTTAAAATGCAAGCATAATAAATAAGTAAATAGGTAAATAAATAACATAAATAAATAAATAACAATGTCGAATTACCTTTTTCGGTGTATGAGCATTTCTAGATGGGTAAATAAACAAATAATAAATTAAATTTTAAACCAAAACCAAAACCAAAGCAAAGGCAAAAGCTAAAGCCAAGAGCATGCACAGGAAAAAGCCAAATAGAAACCAAAACCAAAAAAAAGGAGAGAGAGAGGAGAATTTTTCAGGCTTAAAGGAAAGTAAAGCGGGGTGGCGGGGGAGGCGTGGTGTTTACAACAATTAACGATTTAAACGAAACGAAAAAACATAATTAGAGGGCTAATAATAAGGTGAATAATAATAAACTCGTCGTACTTACTGAATTTTACTTTTAATTGGGAGGACTTTTCTTTTGTTTTATATTTGTATTATTGTTTTTTGTATTTGATTTGTTATTATTATGTTTTCTTTTTTGTATAGCATATATATATCTATATATATCTGTATATAGAGTTGATTGTTTGCTTGTTTGTTTTGTTTTTCGGTTGTTTATGTGTTTTGGTTCTTATTTTTTTTCTTTATTTTGTTTTGTTTATAGAGCTTTGTCTTCTTCATACTCGCTTTTTGTTTGTTGTTTTTTGTTGTTAGATTATGTTTTACTTTTTATGTTTGCTTGCTTTTTGTCATTATTGTTTAAGAAATATGGTATTATTATTAGGAATTAGGTAACCTACAAAAAATGGTAATAAAAAAGATGAAAAAAGGAAAATAAAAACATTGCGCACACACACACTCAAATTACAGGAATTGTTGGAAATAAAACGAACGCCAAGTGAAGGAAGGATAAAGTATATGCTAAATGTTTATAATAATTATCTTGTATAGTTAAAGTAAGGATCCAAGAGAATAATAGGGCTAATAAGGGCTTCTAGTAAGGAGACGGATATAGCAGACTTTACAGGGCCAAAAGGGGGAAAAACATGCACTTGTCAAACGAAATATAACCGTTACGAAAGGAAAATCAGGTGGAAATAAAGGTCTTCTATCTACTTTGGAAATTTGTAAGTCTTACTAATTTAAAGTAAATTAAAAAACCGTCTCATTTTTATATTTTCTGATACGTTTGAGCTCACTTTTATAAATTATATCTGTTTTATTAAGTCTGCCTTATATGGCTCAAGAAAAAGGTTAAAATATAGAAATAACTTGTAAAATAAACATTTGAAAGTGATTTCCATATTAAATGGGAGATATTTGTGGATTACCAAGCTATTTCACATTATTCTCGTGAAGCTCAAGCCAATCCCCAAGCATCACATTTGTTTTTGTAAAATCCCTTTTCAATCCCACGGTGCTATACACAAACAATTTTGCACATTCCTCTTTGTGTCGCCGTCCTATACTGATAAGACCGAGCTCGCCAACAACAATTTCATTGAGTTTTTTTTTTCTCGCCGCTAATCCCAATGTAATTTGTTCTTGTTTCTACACTGAACATATTTTTCTTCTTTATGATTGCTTCATAGGCATTCTTTGAGGTAAATTGGTAAATTGAGCGATGAATTGGCAAGTGCCTTTCTCTCAGTGTACATCTTGAAATAACGAAAAAAGGTTTCTTGCAAGTGTGCATATGTTTTATTTTAATAGTGTTGGTATGCACTGGCATAGGGCAGATTTAATTTCCTAGACCTTTATAATGAGAAAGATTCGTGTTATAACTCCGAAATCGGATAGGAAACTCCATTAGAAACTCGTTAGGAAGCTCAAACATGGTACAGACCCTATAAAACATACATCCCTTCCTTTTCTCTCAAACATATATACATCTTTGGCGATTTAAATTGATTTAAGCCAACCTAAAGTCAAGTTTTTGGGTATTTAATTGATTTATAATCCCAAATATTTTAAGCTAAAGCCAATTACTAGCTAAAGACTAAGATCTGGGTGTACTAAGTGTAGTGAATAAAGAATAATACAAATAGAAGACATGCCAAAAGGGTAAATACAGAGAGAGAGCTGGAGTGAGTTTAAATTTAGATTAAAAATAGGTAAGATAAAAAAACAAAAGCAGTGGCTACTCAAAAAACAGAAAGGAATAAGGAACAAGGATAAAAACAAGCAGATTATACACATTAGTTTTAGGCTAGCATTTAAGAGACAGTGAGTTAGCAGACTCGACCTACGATCGGGCTTGGTTGTGGCTTTCCCAGCTGTTCCTTTCTCCTACCTGTTGGACTCGCAGAAGCGCAGAAAGCAGAGAACGGAGAACGGAGAATGGAGAACGGAAAATGGAAATAAAAACGGAAGGAAATACAAAGCACACACACTGCACACACACTGCACACCCACTCTAGGAGGCACACACTCGCACACTCAGCCGAGAGGATAGCGGACGGGGGTCAAGGGGATATATATTTGCAGAGGAACTGATCGGATCTAATCTGTGAGAGATCTTACCTCTTGAGCGTGGGATCGCCGTTGGCGCGATGCCGATTGTCGACGATGCTCTGAAACCAATTGGGCACATCTACTTTGGCAATTTCATAGGTCCGGATGAAGGGCTGGGCCAGGAGCTCCGGGTACTTGGGTCGGTCCTGATGGTTCTTTGTGAGGCTGCAAGCAAAGGATCAATCTCGAACTTAGGGCAATCGTCCAGCCTCAAAACTCACCACTTCTTGACGAAATCGCGAAACTCCTGACTAAAGTTAAAGCCCTCGCCGACGGGCAGGCACGGCGGCTCCGAGTCCAGCACCTTGGTGAGCACCTCAAAGTCCGTGTTGCAGCCCTCGTAGGGGGAACGCGCAGTGGCCAGCTCCACGAGGGTAATACCCAGTGACCACACATCCGCGCGAATGTCGTACTTTGGTTTCTTTGGATCGATGCGCTCCGGCTAAGAATAATCAGGGGATTCATTATTAAAAACCTCTTCAAGGACTCGCCATAACCCACCGCCATGTACGCCGCACATCCCGCGGAGCGTGTGTTGGCCTTGGAGTCCACCAGGCGGCCGCTGATCCCGAAATCACAGAGCTTGATGTTGCCGCGCTCGTCAATCAGAATGTTCGAGGGCTTCACGTCCCGATGGATGACGCCGTGCTTTACCTTCAAATACGACAAGGCGTTGACCGTCTGCCAGTAAGGGGAAAGGATAAATAATCTAAGGATATCACTCCCAGAACAACCGTAACCTACCGCCACTGTGACCTTGCCCAGTATCTGCTCGGGCACGGGCTTCTTAGAGAGCTTGAGCAGCTTGTCGAAGCACATGGACATCAGCTCCATGCAGATCCACACGTCTGGGTCGCGCACAAAGCAGCCCAGGCACTTGACAATGTACTTGCAGTCATGGGACTTGAGCACCACATCCAGATCCATTAGGATGCGCTTGTTCTCCTCCGCATTGCCCGTGCGACGCATCTGCTTCACCGCGATGATCATGTTGCTGGACAGATGCATCATCTTCACCACATTGCCACTGGTGCCGTTCCCCAGGTCGCCCAGGTGCTTCAGGTCGTTGATATCCGTCGGATACTGTCGCCCGTTGATGTTCAGCTTGCCCGTCTGCTCCATGATGATCTTTAGCTTCTTGTCCGTCTCCGTCTCGGACGGATGCGATTGTGCGAGCAGCGGCAGCATCATGCGACGCGGTCGGTGATAGGCACCGCCGGCTGCAAGGGATCAGGGATAAGGGAAAAGTAGTATTATTATCTGAAGAATAAGTCTCTATTTATGTTTATAAATTAGGGACCTTTAGAGGGATATTTCCCTGGCCTTGGACTCACAGTTTATATTTATTTTATATCAAATTCAATGCCATAATTCGCTCCAAGAGCAATTAGTGGAAAACCTTTACCGGAAAGGAAATAGGAGGCACTGTAAATATTGTCAACTACGAGTATACCTTGTAAACATTTACGATTACAAGCTGCAGTTTATTCTTGCTTGTTCTTAGAAAGCCAAGTACTCTTAAAGCACTGATACGGTGGCTATATTATTCTTTGAATTCTTTGAATAAGAGATTTGTAAAGAGAGAGCTAAAGTAGGTTACCTCTGTAAATATTCAATATTACATGCTTATTTTCAGGCGGTGGTTTATGAGAAAAATAAGGATTGGCATTGCAATCATAAATATACTTAAAAACTTAAGTTTGCTATTGACTTGACATTGGCTATGCCTAGAAACAGTATCTGCAGATGTAGATCTGCAGATGTAGATCTTTGTGTTACCTTCAATAACATAAAGTCGCGTTTTGTTATAATTATTTAAGCCCCGATTTTGCAAAAAGTCTTTATTCTATTTCTAGAATTAAGATAACGATAAATTTTTACGTTATTCGATTGATTCGATATATTAAAGGGTTACAGTAGTCATAAAATAATAATATTATGCGATATAACAAATGTACAGATAAAAAAATCAAACATAAAGTCGCGTTTGTCTGAAAGAAGCCTACATACTATTTTTAGAATTTAAAAACCGATTAATATTCACGTTTTCCGATAGATTCAATATATCACATACGATATTTCTTTTTTAAATTACAAGCCCGATATCTATTCCCACGAATTGGCGATTAAGGGAAAAAGAAGAAAGGGATACAGTGGGCATAATATAATAATATTATGCGATATAACAAATGTAAAAAAAAAATATAGTTGCGTTTTGTTATAATTATTTAAACCTCGAGTTTGCAATGTAAAAACCGATTAACTTTCACGTTTTCCGATAGATTCGATACATAATATTCGATTTTTCTTTTTAATAAAAGACAAGATAAAAAGGATTGCAGTGGCCATAAAATAATAATATTATGCGATATTACAAATTAACACATAAAAGCAAGGACTACAAATTCGCACAACTGCCCACTGTGCCACGTGAGTGTGTGTAGGAGACTGCCTGTGGGTGGTACGGTTAAATGAGTGTGTGCGTGTGTCAGAGAGAGCGCGAGAGAGAGAATTAGAGCGATTTTGTTTTTGTTTGCGAAGTTATTTTCGCTGGCAGCAATTCAAATCAACAATTAGCAACTACAACAAAAGGCAGTCATAAAAAGTAACGCTATTTGTAAACATGCGAAAGAGGAGACACGTCGAATGAGTGTGGAGTGGGAGAGGGGGAGGGAGAAGCGAAGAAGGCGCAGAAGAAATGTGAGACCGAAATAATAATAACAGCAACAACACGTAAACAATGAGAGCGAGCGAGCGAGCGGGCATATCAAGACATTACTCCGGAAATGCCAAAAAAGTAACCAATAAGCCAGGCAGGCGGAGAGAGACAGAGAGAGGGAAATGCAAAGACTCACACGCACACAAGCAAAGTTAATAAATAAATAAATATAATCAAACACTTGATGGCCAATTCGAATATTTATCACACGAGACATAAACATGGCGATTTGACAAAGTTAAATCATAAACAAAATTAACATATTTTAAAACAATATGTAATTACAACAATAAATACAAAAGAACACATAATAATTTGTTTAACATTAAACGCATTATTTGAATGTGAAATACATGGCATTGTATTTCTTCTTATTTTTATTAAAATCCTTGATAGTCAATAAAATCATTCAAAATACTTTAAAAATAAACCTATTTCAATGTTTTAATTTCTTAAGTTATATATGTACATAAATGCCATGTCGATCTAGTCATGTCCGTCTGTCCGTCTGTTTGTCCGCCTTTTTGTCCGTCTGTTTGTCTGTCTGTTTGTCCGTCTATTTGTCCGTTAGTTTGTCCGTCTGTTTGTCCGTCTATCTGTCCGTTTCCATGAAAACTAGTCTTAGTTTTAGAGCTTTTTGGATAAAACTTCATGTATAGTCTTCTTTCAGTTTTCAGTGAATAAAAAAAAAAAAAAAAAAAAAAAAAAAAAAAAACACAGTTACTGAACATTTTTAAGCATACTTTTAATAAACTTCCTATTACAGAATCTGTAATTTGTTAAGTTATCCGATATATTACGGGGAGTTTACTTTAAGAAGAAAAGCAGATGTTAAACAAATTAGCAATTGCTTTGAAAATATGTTTATTTTTTCCTTTTAATTTTTCGCTGTTAATGTGTATGAAAATTAGTACAAAAGGTAATTAAACTCTAAACAGAACTATGCATTTAAGTAGTAAAATTTTATTAAAAAATAAAGAAAAATTAAATATAAGTGATACTCATTCATTATTTTAAGTCCCAAATTCTACAAGTTTATTATTAACTCGACGAAGCCCTAAAATAAACATAACTATTCGCGGTAGCTTTCTTTATTGGATTTTGGGATTCATGGAAAACTTTTATACCTGGAATTACTATCTAATCAACTTTTGTGCTCAATTATTCAAAACCCCATTAACATTTTATAATTTTTTGGGCTGCTCTTTTAGTACTCTTTGGAATTCGTGGAAAACTCGGTCACCTGCAAATGTTTTGCTAATCTTATCAATTTTCGGCACTGCCAGGAAGAGAAATTGTCAGAGCGCGCATTTTGGTATTATATTTTTGATTGTTTCAAATCCCTTTGTGATGCTATAGGATATGTAGGACTTATTTTGGTAAGATTTTGGCTTGCTTTTGTTTCAAAAAGGTGTCAAAAGATGGTTCGTAAAAGCATCTGCGCTGAAACCTTAGAAAGCCCTCAAATTCCATTCAATTTTAGTTATATATTTTGTAAAAATTCAATTGCATTATTAGGCAGGAATTTCCTCATTCTTATACCTGGAATATGGTTAATCTTATCGACTTTTGACAATGCCAAACTGTTCTACGAGCTTGGACTCTTCGAAACCCCATTAATGTGTTCTAATTTGGATGTGAATTCAGGGAACCAGTGTTAAGTACCTGGAACTACACTGCCACTAATCTAATCGCCAATTGCCGAGCTGCATAATTGTTAATTCCACTGTGCACACGCGTGTTTATTTATTTATTTTTGACCGAAAACAAGTTTGCCTCGCATTTAGGCTTTCGAACTTGGCCGCCTGGCCTGCTCTGGCCTGGCCTGTCCTGGTCTCTCTTATCTATGCAATCGGAAAAACAATGCGAGGAAAACTCAGGGGTTGGTGGGTGGTGTTTCGGTGGATTCGTGCGAGGTGCTGGAACGGGGGGATTATGAGCAGCTGTTATGCAGTCCGGGAATCGATAGCGGTTGCCCTTTGTTGGCGGAATTCAAATGCTAAAAAGCCAGCCAGCCAGCCAGCCAAGAAACGAGCATTCCCCTTATCACAGACCAAACAACAGCACACACAATTCACACACACACACACGCCGCTTATTGGGCAATGACAATTTATTAACAAAATATTGACACAAAAGCGCACAAAAGATGGGTCTGTGGCTTGCGGTTGGCCAATATGCGGCATAGATATTTATATATATTTTTTTGTGACCATTTTTGGGGATCACGACTTTTCCCAGACCTCTTTTATTACCACTACCGCCTACAGTTGCGTTCGCAATAATAGAACTTAAGGTGTATTGGGATTCCTAGGTACTTGCAGTGTCCTCTTTTATTTATTTCTTATTTCTTTGGAAATTTTTACTATACTAATTCCAGGAACTTGAACATAATTGAAACCCTTTCCTTGAACTTTATTATTGACCCAAAGACAACCAATATGCGTTCTTCCAGCTTATTAAACTTCAATTAGAACTTGTTTGTTTACAAAAGAGCCAAGGTAAAGGGGTTTTGAATTCTAGACACCTGAAGCCCCCAGAGCCCAGATCCAATTGGTTATCGGGTTAATTGTGCGAAAACTCTGGGAAAATGAACTAATAAGGAGTTATGTTGCCTTCAAAAGAAGTTTTCTAGAATTTATAATAGGTTTATGATGTCTCTGTATCTTTTAGATCCTTTAATGCACATCAAACATGAGTTTGTAGTAGTTGAAGAGGTATTTTAGTAAGATTCTACTAGAAATTAATTTCAAAGAATACATGAGTTCTCTGAGAAAGACAGAAATAAGATATATTGTATACAAGAATAGCCCTTTTTAAACATTAAACTGAATAAACAAAAGCACCTGAAGAAGTTTTTCACTTTTCGTGATACTAAAGGTTGAATTTTTCCAGTTCTAGAGAGGGATATCTTGGCTTTACTCCAAGATACCTGGTGTATTATAGACATATCCTTTAAGGATGCTGTCAGTAAAATTCTAAGGGTTATTTTTTCATTATAGGGTTAATTAGGCAGTTATTATTAGAAGGACATGGAAATAGTAGGCCTTACTTCTCTCCCCTTAAAGATCTCTAGTTTCAACTCACCTATAGGCAGACTGGGCGTGGGGCGCGGACTCCTGGTTGTGGGCGGGATAAAGGATCCGCTGAAGGTGCCCGCCGCCGCCGCCGCCGTCGATGACAAGGAGGAGGATGGAGCCATAGCGGCGGACGATGCGGTGGTGGAGGAGGCAAACACGGATGAGCCGCCACCGGCGGCGACGGCTGCTTGCGCTGACTGAGGAACTGGAGGAGCTGGCCGCTGGGCTATGCTGATGCCGGCGGACGACACGGGCGAGGTGGCGGATGTGGACGCTGATGTGGGTGCGGGTGGCGGAACACGGCGCGTTTTGGAGAGAACGATCTGCTCGTGGGACTCGTTCTGGGCCTGGAGGGCCGCCTCCAAGGACTGCAGGCGACTGCCAATCGTCTCGAACTCAATGGTCGACATCTTACGCGCTCCTTGTATATATATATTTAAATATATATATTTGTGTGTGTGTATATTATGTGGTGTTTTCAATTATTTATTATTGTTGCTGCACTTTTCAAGCCGTTTTGTTGTTTTTGTGTTTCTTCTTTTCGGCGAACACTTCTTCGATTTTTCACACACACACACACACACAGACACACACGCACACTGGCGCTGGCGCTGGCGGAGGGGGGTTCTTGTTGTTGTGGTTGTTGCTGCTGTTTTGATATAATTTTTTCTGTTTTTTGCGGGACACACACTCGAACACACACACGCTTTTTGAACTTTCCCACTTGCACAAATAGCGGATAGCTGGATTTTGTTGTTGGCGGCCACAAAAAAACAAAAAACAAAATCGAAAAAGGAAAACACAGTCACTGTGACAGAGAGGGACACCAAAACACACACACGCAAACACGGACAGCGCTCTCTTTCGCTCTCTCGGCAATAGCAGTAGCAGGCAGCAGCAATAGCAATAGCAACAACAACTCGCAACTTTTCTTTAATTTTCGCTTGGCACACACGAAGAATTTAGCTTGGGGGATTTCGACTCCTGCGCTCGGTTGGGTTTTTGGCCGCGGGCGGCGGTATCACTTGCACAATTCTAACACTGGATTTTATTCGATTTGCGATTTCGCGTGTACAATCCAAAACAGTGTGACCGCGGCGAGACCACTGACCTGATACCGCGGCCTTCCCACGGAATACCCTAAAAAATACCAAGTACTTTTTGAAATATACCGCATTTGCAAAGGAGAGTGCCCTTTTGGAAAATACCATCTCTTTCGATAGTTCTTTGAAGTGTTTTCCCAATTGGAAAGATTTTTAAATAAATTTAAAATAGAAGTTGCATATTTCGCAAAAGTGTACAATTGGAAACAATAGAACAGCAATAGAAAAAAAATTAACTTTTTCCAGAGCATGATAACAGTATCTAAAAAGAGTTTCCATTACTTGGCGCGCTGCCTTGGCAGCCCTATTTATGCTGGTTTCCCAAAGTGGTATATTTTAAAGTTTTTGGTATACTTTGAAGCTTATTTAATTTAATCAGTTTGACGTTTATTGTATTGACCAACGATTGGAAGACCAATGATATCAATAATGCTTTTATAATCCATTATTATATTCTTCCAATTGGGAAGCATATTTTAGTATATTTCTGAGACCCTGACGATATATTGTATCGTTATCGGCGCGGTCATAAAAAAGCTTAGCTAGCCCATGGACACAGCTAGAAATAGCTTAAAAAATTTGTGAAAATAGCTTTAAAAAGTAGCTAAGAATAGCTAAGCAGGCATAGTATTGAAATATTATCTATATTTCTTAATTAAATTTAGACAATTTTGCATGAAAAAAAGCTTTAATTCCCGCTAGCAGCTATTTTCCAATTTATACCGTATTTTTCAATCGATCTAGTGGGAAAAAAGCTAATTTGGCAACACTGGTTGTGTTTTGTGTTTCCATTTTTTCATTGCGAGATATTCTTTGCGGTATTAAAGCGAGAAAAGCGTGAAAAGCGAAGAGAACAAGAAGCGGCCAAACTGAATACGCGAAAGGCGAAGAGTGCGAAAGGTGGGGGAAAGCGGACGACGAGACTGGCCAAAAACACGCGCCCCCAACGGAATTTCGGGCGACCACGAACCGCTCTTATTTGACCAAATGTGGTAAAAATAGCTGAATTAAGTTCCGCCATCCACAGAATCGGCGCCACAAAACCAACCGAGGAGCGAGGAGCGAGAAGCGGACGCAGAGCAGAGACCAGTGCCGACAACAGACCACACCACCTCCACCCCAGACACCATGTCCAAACGTCCGCGCCCAGTGCCCATTTCCATCAACAAAACGCCAGAGCCGGCAATGTAAGTTACGGTTTTTTGGGGGGAGCCATCTTTAGTTTAACCTCCGAATGCTCTTCGCACAGTGTACCGCCGCGCAACCTGGACTCGCGCGCCACCATCCAAATTGGCGACCAGACCTTCGACATCGATGCCGACAGCCTGGAGAAAATCTGCGATTTGGGACGCGGCGCATACGGCATTGTGGAGAAAATGCGGCACCGGCAAACGAACACAGTGCTGGCGGTCAAGCGGATACCCATGACCGTCAACATACGGGAACAGCACCGCCTTGTGATGGACCTGGACATATCGATGCGCTCCAGCGATTGCCCCTACACGGTCCACTTCTATGGGGCGATGTATCGCGAGGGCGACGTCTGGATCTGCATGGAGGTGATGAGCACCAGTCTGGACAAGTTCTATCCGAAGGTCTTCCGCCACGATCTGCGCATGGAGGAGGATGTGCTGGGCAAGGTAACTAAGATCGAGGACTCTTTTTATTCGGGTTCCTTGATTCCGGCGTATTTCCTCATTCCAGATTGCCATGAGCGTGGTGAGTGCTTTGCACTATCTGCATGCCCAGCTCAAGGTGATCCATCGGGATGTGAAGCCCTCCAACATACTGATCAATCGGGCCGGCCAGGTCAAGATCTGTGACTTTGGCATCTCAGGTGGGTTCTTGCCTTCTCGCTTCTCCCTGTTCCTCTTGGTCTAACCTCTCTCTAGGCTACCTCGTGGACTCCATTGCCAAGACAATCGATGCCGGCTGCAAGCCGTACATGGCCCCGGAACGCATTGATCCGCAAGGCAATCCGGCGCAATACGACATCCGGTCGGATGTGTGGTCGCTGGGCATTAGCATGATCGAAATGGCCACTGGCCGCTATCCGTACGATAACTGGCGGACGCCCTTCGAGCAGCTGCGTCAGGTGAGCTTTTGATATAAGAGAATAAAAGCCTCTATGCTAAGTTTGTTAATACTAATAGATTTAAGGGTATTAAAGGTACTTTAACTTAGCCTAGTTACTACTCGAAATTGTTCTCCAAATCAAGTTCTTAATTTTAGCAGGAATTCGTGAAATTCAAAGCTTTGTCTCTACTTAAATATAGCTTAATTTAATAAAATAGGGCAAAGGGTGACTTCTAATCTTATATAAACTCGTTGCCAGGCATAACTAAGTTAGCTAAGCTGGCTTTATTAGCTTGGCTTAATTAAATGTAGAACAAGGGGCCTCAAATACCAAATTTAAAGCTAGTGACATAAGGATAAGGTTGCAATTAAGCTTCTAAACCAGTCAAATGCCAACATTGCATTTATATGTGTGAAAATTGAACACTCTATGGCTAGATATGAGAAGAAAAAAAAGCAAAGATATATTTTAATATGGCAAAAAATAGCTATAACCTTAAAACTAGCTATTTAACGCTAAAAAAGGCTAAATCTAGCCACACAATTACAATATGTCTGCACTGATTCTTCTGTTCTCCTTTGTGCATACTTCTTCTGTTCTCTTTTGTGCATACTTCTTCTTCTGTTCTCTTTTGTGCATACTGTTCTTCTGCTGCTTTTGTGCATACTGTCCGTGAGCGGCAGCGACGCCGACTGAGAAAAATCCCATCTAACGGGATAGGGCCGTGCCCACCGCTGTTCTAAACTCAAATCTCTGCTCAATTATCCTTCCATTATATCAAGTTTTTGGGAAATTTAAAGCCACAAATATTGCTAATTGAGTAATTAAAGCTAAATCCTTGTCCTGGCTCAAACTATTACCTCCACTTGTCTCCAGGTGGTCGAGGATGATCCGCCAAGGCTGGCGCCCGGCACCTTCTCGCCTGAGTTCGAGGACTACATCGCCGTTAGCCTGCAGAAGGAGTACACGGCGCGGCCCAACTACGAGCAGCTGCTGCGGCACAGCTTCATTGTGGATCACCTGCAGCGCAACACGGACATCTCGGAGTTTGTGGCCCGGATACTGGACCTGCCCGACAGCCCGCAGCAGGCGGCCTAGTAAGGGACGTCGCCCGTGCCTCGTATCCCATGTAAATTGCCGGCGTCTTCTTCTAGCATGCATTTCGTACATGTGCGTGTGTGTCCCCCCAAAACACCTCCCCACCCCCCACCCCACCCCGTTCCCGTCTGCGTGCCAGCAAGTAAAAATAATAACAAAAAAAAGAAAGAAAAGAAAAGAAAAGAAAATCTAGAAGAGCATCAAGTTGGAAACACAGCATAATTATTAATTTTTAAGTGAGAACCAAAAGCAGAAGCAACAGCAAAATACCTGAAGCGATTACGTTACTAGCAATATGCAACATGCAATATGCAATATGTAACATGCAATCTGCAACACGCCACGTGCAACCTTTCGCCTTGCAACGCTCAAAATAACATAAACAACCGAACCGTCGTGCCTCCCAGCTGGCGATGCTGCTGATGTCTTAAAAACAAAATAAAAAAAAAACAACATTTAAACCTTTAAATAATTATATATATTATAAACAAAGAAAAAAACGTGAATAGCTTAGACAACGAAACCAGAGGAAGCCAGCAAACAATGAATGTAAAAAAGCGTACTAAACTCTAATGATAAATTGTCAACTTTTTGAACACCAAAATAGCCGAACAGAAAGTGTAACTGTAATTATAATTGTTTAACAAATATACATTACGTGAATAGCTAATTAGCTAATTAATTGTGTTGGGGGTGTATATATTATTCAAGTTTATCCCTTTTCTTTTTATACCAGGGGTGCTCAAATCTGCCTTATGGCAGTGCATATACCAACACTAATAAAATAAAGCTTCTAAGAAACCTTTTTGCGTTATTTCAAGATGTACACGGAGAGAAAGGCACTTGCCAATTCATCGCTTAATTTACCGATTCCTCAACGAATGCCCATGAATCAATCATAAAGAAGAAAAAGATGTTCAGTGTAGAAACAAGAACAAATTACATTGCGATTCGCGGCAAGCTCGGTCTTATCAGTATAGGACGGCGACACAAAGAGGAATGTGCAAAGCGCCATGGGATCGGAAACCTTACCTGTGGGATGGGCTCACACAAAGCCTATGCTGTGGGATTTTACAAAAACAAATGTGATGCGTGGGCATAGGCTTGAGCATCACTGCTTTATACCCTTGTCAAGGGTATAATAGTTCCAAGACGCAAGCTTCCAAGGCAGTGAGGAAGTTCCTGATCCGTCTGTCTGTTGCTACAACAGCCAGTTCTACTCTTGCAGGTACAAGGATTGGAAAGTAATTACAAAAAACATAAAAACTAAATAATTAAAACCAGAAGCTGCGAGGATTTCATAATGCCATATCTTGCACCTTAGTTATAGAGTTGTAATAATAAACAAAATAATGAATAAAATAAAAAACCAGACACAAGGTAGAGTAGCAAGAGTCATCCCAATCCGACAGTTGGAACTGAGTGAGGAGAGAAGAAAACATATCACGATGTGCAGTTAAATAATTTTTATTTTTATAAAATAAATACTTACAAAACAGTAAAATAAAATAAGTAAAATTAAATATTTATCTTGCCAGATTCTTTGGGAACTTTGGAAATAAGTCCTAGATAACTTGGCACGATCCGTTCTAAAATAACACTTCAGAATACAATTTCTGAACAGAAATCCCCAAAATCAACCAAGAAAAATGAATTCACATTCTCAACATGACTAGGTACGTGGACGAGCGCACCAAACTGGACAAGCTGAGAAAACCATATGTCACGATATATGGTTAAACACAATTCAGAATAAAAGAAATAATAAACCACAAATTAATTATTTATCTTGCAAGTTTCCTTAGGAACTGGGGAACTTGTTTCCCTGAAGGAGACTTCTCTGCAAGCTGTGAGGACCTCATAATGCCATATCTTGCACCTCAGTTATGTTGTTGTAATAACAAACAAAATGAACCAGAAACAAGGTAGACCTAACCCAGTGAAGAACGACAAAGAAATAAAATAAAATAAACTCAAAGGAATAAAAGAAATGAAGCAATACGAATATCGAGTGATGTACTTGGACCGACACCATAAACTTAAAAAATAATGAAATAAATGAATTAAAAATAAAAACATGACCAGATACGTGGAAGAGCCACTTTATTTAAATAAATTAAAATTAAATATGATATGGCCACGCCCGTTCATTGCGGCGAACGTGCTACAGGATATGGAATGATCCTGCTGCTCACGCTGTTTGGAGCCCACAGCGAGTCCGAAGCTGCTCCAGTCCATTGCACCCTCAGGAGGAGGAAATAAAACCAAAGTAAATGAATTAAAAATAATTTGTAGCGTTATGAAAATGAAATAAAATTAAGAACTCGGTGGCTGATCGCCAGAACGCACAGTCATCACCACCGCGTGTGGCTTCATGTTGACTAACACACTAGTTATAAGTTACACTTTATTTAAATAAATTAAAATTAAATCTGATATGGCCACGCCCGTTCATTGCGGAGAACGTGGAGAACGCGGAGAAAGTGGAGAACGCGGAGAACGTGGAGAACGTGATCCTGCTGCTCACACTGTTTGGAGCCCACAGCCAGTCGAAGCTGCTTCAGTTAATGGCAACAACGACGAGGATAAATTAGAACTTAAGTAAATAAATTAAAAATAAAAACATGACCAGATATGTGGACGAGCCACTTTATTTAAATAAATTAAAATTAAATATGATATGGCCACGCCCGTTCATTGCGGAGAACGTGCTAGAACGTGGAGAACGCGGAGAACGTGGTGAACGCGGTGAACGCGGTGAACGCGGAGAACGCGGAGAACGTCATCCTGCTGCTCACACTGTTTGGAGCCCACAGCGAGTCCGAAGCTGCTTCAGTCCATCACCCTATTTTTATAAAATAAATACACACAAAATAGTAAAGTAAAATAAGTAAAATTAATTAAAATAAAAAATAACTAAGCAGGACCGAAATAAATACTGAGCAGACCTCTGCTCGGGCCCGAGGCCCTGTGACGACTGAGCTATTCTGATTTCTTGGTGACTTATATACCCCTTTTGTGAGTATGGCCAACTTTGAAAACCACAAAGCATTTAAATATTACTTAAGTTTTTTAGATGGATAATTGAAGTATTTAAAAGTTGGTCATACTTTATGCCTATAAGGATTTGAAAACCCCAAAACATTCAAATGTTACCTGAGTTTATTAGATGGATAATTGTAATATTTAAAAGCTAGTCCTACTGTATGCCTGTAAGGAAGGAAGATTCCTTTCTTGCTTTAATTATTGAAATTATTTATTGTATATTTCAAGTCCACATGTATTTCCAAGTATTTAATAATATTTCAAAAGGAATTAATAACTAAAATTCTTTGAAAAGTTCGCCTTTCGTCTCATTACCGTTTACTACTTACGATTAATTATAATATCGATACTAGCTCAGCTGTTTCCCTGCACTTTCCAGGGATGCATTTCCAGTAAGAAAAGAGGCGTAGGTAAATGGGGATAGGCGGATCCTAAGCCCCAAATACTCTTTAAAATTATAAGCAAGCGGTAGCTTAATATTGGAAAAAGATCAGGTATTTATGCATTAATAAAATCAGTACAAAAATTGTTTTAATTTTTATTTGCAACATTATTAAGAGCTTTTCGAACCCCTTTGGGCCCATTATCCAGCACGCCCATGTTGGCTCTGTGACAATTACTTCGATATTTCTGTCAGTTCCGAGGCACACATCCCTAGCGACGAGAGGTCATAAAACCCAAGCTAATCTGGCCCAACGACCGGCTGAACCAACCCACCATTCCCCGAGCTCCAGTGGAGATTAGATTGCTGAAGAAATGGGCAGCGCACGGAACCTCTTGTTGCTATCCTCGTCGCGCCTGCACGGCCATGGATTCTTGGAGCACGCCCGCGGCCAGCTGGACGAGCTCTTCAAGGGGTAAGCCATCATCAGCCACTTACCTACACATCATAGCAACTCTCCAATGGCTCCTCCTCCCTTGACAGGGCCAATGTGAAGACCGTCCTGTTTGTGCCCTACGCTCAGCGGGATCACGACAAGTACACGGCCACCATCCGCGATGCCCTGAAGCCGTGGGGCTATGCCGTGGAGGGACTCCACACGAAAGGAAACCCCGTCCTGGCCATAAAAAAAGCCCAGGCCATCTTCGTGGGCGGCGGCAACACCTTCGTTCTGCTGCACAAGCTCTACAAGCTGCAGCTGCTGGAACCCATCCGGGATCTGGTACTCCGCCGCGGTGTGCCGTATGTGGGCAGCAGTGCGGGCACCAATGTGGCCACACGCTCCATCCACACCACCAACGACATGCCGGTGGTGTATCCACAGAGCTTCGATGCCCTGGCCCTGGTCCCATTCAACATCAATCCGCACTACCTGGATCCGGAGCCGGAAAGCCAGCACAAGGGCGAGACGCGGGACGAGCGGCTGGAGGAGTTTATGGCTTACAACAAGCTGCCGGTGCTGGGTCTCCGCGAGGGCACCAGCGTGCGCGTCCAGGGCGAGAAGGCCACGCTGCTGGGGGATCGCAATGCCAAGCTCTTCAAGCAGTAAGTGAATCTTTAACATATTTATATATATTTATTTTTAAATGCTCCTTACCAGCGATGGCCCCGCCGAGGAGCTGCCGCCCCAGACGGATCTCAGCTTTCTGCTGCAGCTGACTCCCTAGAGTGCAAGGAGGAGAGGGCGCTCGAGGATAACATCTACATTTATTGTACATATGCACATACATAGCTTATGTATTATTCTGCAATAACAACAATAATATTCCTACACGTACAGTAATTTTACACTAGCCACTAAAGATATAAAAAAATAGGTTTCTTTTTGTGTTTGGGGAAAGGAGAAAGGGGAAAAGGAAAGGCATAGAGAGAAGGGATTTAAATCAGTGGTCGGCACGGCCCTATACCGTTAGATAGGATTTTTCTCAGTCGGCGTCGATGAAGCTCACGCACAGTATGCACAAAGGAGAACAGAAGAACAGTATGCACAAAAGATAATAGAAGAATCAGTGCAAACGCATTGTAGTTGTTTGGCTAGATTTAGCCTTTTTTAGCGTTAAATAGCTAGTTTTTAGGTTATAGCTAATTTTGTTGCCATATTAGCTTTTAGCTTAGCTTTTTTTCTTCTCATATCTAGCCATACGGTGTTCAATGCAAAAGCAATGTTGGCATTTGACTGTAGTGGTGCGGACCACTGATTTAAATTGAACTTTAGCAATAAATTAATCGGATTTCCCTTCGTAGTCGTAATGATAAGGCAGACTTCCTCCTATTCGATGCTAAAACTGAATGCTGTGGCATATCTAAAAGCAGTAATAATAAGGCGAAACCGTTAATATCATTCATCAAAAGGGTTTCCTCTAAGGAACAAGTAAGGAGTAAGCTTTCTTGGCATTTGAAATGAAATGAAATGAAGCGAATTGTAAAGTCTTTCCTGGGGCTAGGAGGTATACACGCTCTCCTTAAATCTGGGCACACTTGAGGCAAGGCGGCATCTCTTCTACTTTCGAATGGGGTAACACTTAGCTTAAGGTTCGCTGCGGTTCGTTCGAAGTTCGGGTTCGGGCAGAGGGAGATAAGTATTTACATGCGAAATGGCAGCTAATAATAATAGTAAGCATACTAGTTTAGTTAGTTAGTTAGTCCCACCATTTTGAGCATTGAATGTTACACACTAAGGGTTGGGTTTGAGATGGGACAGGTCTGCTTATCGGATGCGGAGGCGGTATAGGAGCTGGCACAGGTCCTGTTTAAGATCTAGATTCAGGCACACACACACACTTCAGTCGGTCAGTCACACTTGGAAATATATGTTTAAAAAAAAGGAACTGATGATATTACAGGCAGGCGCTGGAGCTGTCGCTGGAGCGGGGTCGCTATTTGTGCAGAATACTTTTATCCTCGTAGCGTATGATGGCGTCGCCGATCTGCTTGCGCGACGCCAAGTGGATGCACTGCTCCCGGCCACAGCGCTCTGGAAGACTGTCCGGCAGGGAGCCGCCCCGCGCCAAGTGATTCCGCACATCCTGGCCAAAGCGCAGATTCGGCTCTACGCCGCGCAGTATGTGCACCGAGTGCTGGGCCGCCACGAACATGTCCAGGATGCTCTCGACGCCCGCAGGACGCGACTCCTCGCCGGCGGGTGGCATCAGCAGCTGGTCAATGTCCAGGTCGCTGCGGATGATGGGCAGGCCCTGGGGATGCAGCAGCTTTCGAGCTGCAGGAAGGGGATGTGAGTGAGGGTTCAGGTAAATCCTGTCAAGGATTCGACTCACCCTGCACATAATCCCTGCTGTAGAACGCTATGACGTCATGGTTGTGGCGATCAAAGTAGCCGCTGCTCTGGCTGACGTCGCAGGTCTCGCACTCCCGGCAGAACTGCGCCCAGCGGCAGGGGTACATCTGGAAGCCGATGGGCGCGTACACCTGGAAGCCCTGTATCGTGTTCATGCGCACGCGGTTGAGGAAGTCTGCCTTGAAGCCCATGCCCGGGGTGGCCAGCAGCACCAGGGACTCGAGTCCCAGCTTGGGCAGTGCCAAATCCGCCACCACCAAGCTCAGAAGCTGCCTTGGGCCGTACATGGAGGCGTGCAACAGCCAGGCTTGGGGATCCACGGGGTCGCTCAGCTGCTCTGGGAGACGGATGGACACCCAGGCAATCCGTGAGCCATCCGTCTTGTATTTGGAGGAGAGGTCCAGGGCCAGGGTTTTCAGGCCCTTGAAGGGATCCTCGTCGCCCTTGCTGGGCGAGTCCAGGCGGTACAGGAAGATCTGCAGAAGAACAACGATGATTATAGGAGCCACTCCTCCTGCTCTCCCCAGCACTCACCAGCAGCAGGAAGGTGTTATCCTGGTTCTGCATGCATATCCTTTCGTACTGCTCCACAAAATCCAGGGCATCGGGCACCTGGTGCTCGAATGCCGGCATCAGCATGGCTATCCTTGTGCTCTCCGTGACATAGGGCGAAGGCACCACCTCGACGCGACCCAGTGGCTTGACCACCTCAAAGCTCTTGACCAGCTGCCGGCGATTCCGGCCCGAGCCCTCCACCAGGCTGAGATGCAGCTGGTAGTCCATACCGCGGGTGGCATCGAACTTGCGATAGGCACTGTGCAGGCTGTGGTAGCTCAGCCGCGGATGCTTCAGCGCCGCATACTGCAGCGCAATCTCCAGGACCTTGGCGAAGTCCAGCGCCTCGATCCGGGAGAGGGGGGCCACCGCATGCTCCGCGTTGCCGTGCGGCAGAAAGCTATGGGTCGCATTGAGTAGCTGCCAGGGCAGGATGTCGTGCCGCGTCTCCGGCGCACTCGGTGGAGGGACGCCCAGTGGCCAGCGGATCTCGAGGATCTTGTTCGAGATGCTGCCGTTGGCGATGCGATAGGACTTCTGTTCCAGCGCATAGCCGCGCTCCTGCACCATTTCCAGGTGGTGCTAAAAGGGGTTGAGATTATTATATATTCTAGCGAGGATAAAGGTGATCTCTCTCACCTTGGAGTAATAGGCATGCAGGCGATAGAAGTCCTCCGGCGTCTGCACGGGATACACGGTGCTGGCATTGCGGAAGGCCTCCTCCTTGGCCAGATCGCTAAAGTCTCGATGCCGCCGCCCTGGAGCGTCCAAGGCGTAGCTATACTGCCGCATTCCCTGGAAGAAAAACGAAGATAATGAAAGCCATTTACAGAGCGCCAGTTGGCCAAGGTCAAGGGCAAGTTCCATGGAAGGAAGCAAGGTCTGGGTCTGGCTGGGGCTCCCACGACTGCTGCCAGATGCAGATCTCTCTCTTTTACGATCCATAAAAGCGGCGAGTGTAATTAAATTAACAAAGTCGCACTAAATGGAACAGAGATCGGGCATTTGGGATAGGGGTTGGTTCCGTCCACTGCAGTGGAGGAGGAGCAGAACGAGGAGCATTAAATTTGCCGGCGCACATTAATCAATTCCCGGGGATGTCAAGGAAACTGCGCTGCAGCGGAGCTGGGGAACAACGGAGCTTTGATCCCGCCGTTAAGCAAACTCTTTTGGCCAGTTAATTAAGCGAAAAGGGTGAAAATATTATATATGGAAAAAGAAATAAATAAACAGCCTGGCAAACACTTGTATATCTCCAGGCTTTTGTTTAAACAGTTGCAGTCGAAAATAAAGAAGATTTAGCAATGAAAACCATAGAGATAGCTTTTTAGAATAAATGAAAAATAATATAAAAGACTCTTTCTATAAAGCTAGGAGAAATTCCTTTACAATTTATTGAGATTATTTATCATTTCAGAAAATATCTTGGGAATTGGTTAATAAAAAGGATAGTTAACTATATAATAAGATATATTTATAAATATAAAAACGTAAACGTATTAGGAAAGGGTCGCAAAATACCGAAAATATCAGTGGAATTACGACTTAACCCCACTTAAACATTAATTATTTATGTTACCCTTCAAAACTTAAATTTTCTTCCCCCAAAAAGGCACTTAATGAATTAAAATTTTTACAATTAAATAACTTTAACTATAATTTACACTGCTATATTGTTTACCACAACTGTATGTTGATATGCAGGGACCACACATATCACATAAATCATTCCCTGCCGCATAAATAAAAGCGTATCCAAACAAACCCATCGAAATGGGAATCAAACGAACATGATGCTCCTCATTCTCCTCTAAACATTGAAAGTTCCCAAAGTTTACTCACAGTTCTTCTGCGAAATCCAAGCAAAACTAAGTGTTTATATACAAAAAACTTAAAGCAGTAATCGGAAAAGATAATGAGTAATGCAAAAAGTCACCACCTCAGAGCTTTAGATCGATCAAAGGAGGTATGTACTTCGGACTCCCCAATAATAATAAGTAAATAAGAAACAGGCAGTAAATAAACTTATTAAGTTAAGACATAATTTATGATAGAGAAAGTGCACCTTTAATGTCAACTAATTCTATTCCTTGTCATTGAAAATTAAATGTAATTATTTTCAATATAAATTAATACAAATTTTAATCAAAAACCTTGACTACTCCAGCTCTTCTAGTCTCTAAAATAAAGTGAAGCTGTTAGATATAAATTAATACAAATTTTAATCAAAAACCTTGGCTACTCCAGCTCTCTAAAGTCTAAAATAAAGTGAAGCTGTTAGATGCCTAAATCAACTCTATTTTTTATATTAATCAAAAAAATATACATTTTATTTATTTAAAGACATGCAAACTACACTATATTCTTTAGAAAACCCCAAGGAAACCTAACAAAAAGCCAAGAACTGGTTGAGAAATTAAGAGATGTAAACAAAGACGAAGATCTGAGGGGGAAATCACTCAAGACCACCGACTATTTTGGCAGTTGCTCTCAAACTGTCACGCGTCTCGAAGTTAACACACAACGCCCCCTTTGCTCAGCTTGTGTGTGTGTGTGTGTACACACGCTCGGAAGACACACTTAATCGACGGCTGAGGCTGAGAAGAAATTCTGCTGCTGTTGCCAGTTGGAAATTAAATAAACCGAGCTGCTGTCCATGTCCATCAGCCTCCAGTGATGCTATGCTGGTTTTTTTCTCTGATTTTCGCTCTGAGAGGGGAACATAGAACCTATTCTTCCCTCCCAAGAAAATATCTGACGCACGTTGCTAAGTGTGAGAGTACTTAGCTGCTTGTTTTTAATTTTTTTTCTTATTATTTTCTTTGGCTTTTCAGGGTCAGAGTTTTGGGCAGAGTTGTCAGGTGGTTCTCGTGAAAAACGAAGGCTGAATATGAGCTTTTTCATAAGAAACAAAGTAAATATTTATATTAAGACCTCTAAATCACATTTTATAATGTTTTTTAATTATAAACACTATAAGTAAGAATCAAATAATTGCAATAAACTTCAATTTAATTGAAAATTTGAAATCATCTTTGTACAAAAATAAAAGCCAAGCTGGTAACACTGATATTGTATATCAATGAACTGATTTTATTTCTTTTCGGACACACATCGAGTGCGTATGTGTGTGTGACTCTTTTTAGTCAAGAGCAAATTGTTTAAATAAATAAATCGGCATGTAGGAAGACGGAACCGTGCAGAAGATAACTGAGAAGGCGGCAATTTAATTGAAGAACGCACAATGCTTATGTTCAGAGACTGTATAGATCTGCTTAGTGCTAAGCCACTCAATATTTGTATCGAAAGGGGTAACTTTATAAAATATTTAGCTTCAGTTAGGAGTGCTACGATACAGGAAATTAATTTAAAACCTTTAAAATTATTCAATTAGGTTAAAGAAGTATTAAAAATAATATTTAAAAGAGAGGAAAATAAGTCTAGAGCGTATATCAGGTAGAAACAAATTTGAAAATTTGTTATCCAGGAAATAGCGATCGGGAAACCATGGCTCTTCCCCCGTGATGCTCAAGCCTATGCTTACGCATCACATTTTTTTTTTTTTTTTTAAATCCCACAGCATAGACTTTGTGTGAGCCCATCCCACAGATAAAGATTTCAATCCCACAGCGCTATACACAAACAATTTTGCACTTTCCTCTTTCTGTCGCCGTCCCTCTTGAAATGCAGCAAAAGTTGCTCTACTCATTAACCCAAAAAAGGGATAAAAACATAATGTGATGGAAAAGTTTGAGCACCTAATCGTGTTTTGTACAAAGATCGTTCAGAAAAAGTAGACCGTTTTTAAATATTTATTTTAATTCGTTCAGAAAATATTTAAATATATAATAAAATTCTCCTAAAAATAGCAAACAAGCTAGAACTCTCACCTGGAAACTCTCCTGGCAGCCGGCCACCCGACTGGCATACTTGACGCACCGCCCAATGTTGACGCTGTGGTCGCCGGTGCTCCCGATTCGGACGCAGCGCTCCAGATTGTTGCGCATCTTGCGGATGACACTGCTGCTGAGTAGGATGCCCGCCTCCAGCGAGCAGTAGTTGCGATCACTGGCCCCGGGCGGCACCTGATCCAGATCCTGATCCTCGCCCGCCGGCAGCTGGGCCTCGTTCGACTGAGCTGCTCCAGCTGCTGCGGGGGGATTTGCTGGCGCCGAATCCAGACCGATGCGGGCGCCACCCATATAGAGATCGAAGGTGATGCTCATGTGGTAGAGAAGCTTGGTCAGCTTGCGGGCGTCCACATACACATTGTCTGGGACGAGCAGGAAGTAGTCGTACTCGTCCAGGTAGTTGTCCGCAATGTACTTGACCACATGGAAGGGACGCCGGCTCTCCTGGGTGTCCGTGAAGCCGACAATGTTCTTCAGCTTGTAGTTGGTCTTGACGCTGTCCGCGTAGATAAAGAACTTAATCTTGTTCACCAGGTGGGCGGTGGTGCGGTTGAAGGCCGTGGCGAAGGTGTTGATGTGCTCCTGCGAGGTCATCACCCCAATGAAGATCTTCTCGCGAATGCCCAACTCCGAGGAGTAGTAGCGCGGCCGAATCACATTCTTTACCTGTCGGGGATTTGGGAGAATATTAGTTAGCATTTTAATAACACCATGTTGGCATCGGTTAAGTAAATAATTAAATAATATATTGAAATATCTTATCAAATTATATATTATATCATTTTCTTACTCCTATTTATTATTTTCATATTAATTTCCTTATTATAAACTTGAATTAACGAAGATTTTCCTACAGTGTCATAAGACCATAACAAAACACTCAAGGAACTCTTCATTAAATCATATATCTTATCATTCTCCTGCCCTTAATTTTAATTATTTATTTTTTTCCCTTTTATAACCTTTAAATAATGAAAGTTGAACTCTAGTGTCATAACACCATAACATAAAATACAAGGAATTCTTCATTAAGACCTATTTATTTGTAATTTATTTATTTATTTCCCGTTTATAAGCTTCAATTAGTGAAAGTTGAGCAATAGTGTCATAACAACATACCATAAAATTCAAGGAATTCTACATTAAAACATATATCAAATACTTTTCCTACTATTATTTGTAATTTATTTATTTATTTCTCTATTTCCCTTTTATAAGCTTCAAATAGCGAAAGTTGAGCTCTAGTGTCATAACACCATAACATAAAATTCAAGGAATTCTCCATTAAAACCTATATCATATAAGTTTCGTACTACTATTTGTAATTTATTTATTTTCCTTTTAAAAGCTTCAGTTTGTGAAAGTTGAGCTCTAGTGTCATAACACCACAACATAAAATTCAGGGAATTCTTCATAAAAACCTATATCATATAAGTTGTATACTATTATGTGAAATTTATTTCCTATTTATAAACTCCAATCAGTGAAAGTTAAGCTTTAGTGTCATAACACCATAACATACAATTCAAGGAATTCTTTATTAAAACATATCATATAGTTTTCCTATTATTATTTGTAATTTATTTATTTATTTCCCTATTTTCCTTTTATAGGCTTCCATTATTAAGAGTTGAGCTCTAGTGTCATAACACCATAACATAAAATTCAAGGAATTATTCATTAAAACCTATATCATATACTTTTCCTACTATTATTTGTAATTTATTTATTTAGTTTCCTTTCTATAAACAGCAATTAGTGAAAATTGAGCCATAGAGTCATAACCACATCATCAAGAGAATCACAATATTTCAAGTAAATTAATAGGTTTGTGGAAATTGAAAAGCCTTTTCCGACATTATGTAAATGTTTGGATTCGTAATCAGAGCAGGCTCCAGGCTGGGGGAATCACCGAACGGCTCTCGTATTCCCGGAATCTTGAGAACCGACCTCGAAGGCATCTCCTAATAAATATCTGATATCTTAGAAGATCGCTCTCTCTTGGTATCGGGTACGTGACATCTTTGGCAGAGCTGATGTATTTAAAGAGTGAATCATATTACGAAACGATATGAAGCTAGTTCCCTAAGGTGATCATGGCCCTGAATCACTGGAAAATCAAAATAAAAGCAGCATTTACTTATTAAATACAAGTGACTCGCTGGCAGCATATTTCCACCTGCCTATTTTTGGGACTCTGGCATCCACTCCAGCGAATAAAAGTGCGTGAGGAGGGGTCTTTTATCTGCCCAATTACATCAATTCCTCCACGCTTATGTACTTATGGCGACTACCTCATAAAGCGAGTACTTCAAGTGGTTCCCTTCCCCCTTCGTTCGTTTCTTTTTTTGCCACTTGAGAGAGGAAAGGTTTTAATTGGTAGTTTTTGTTTTATTTTTACGACTAGAATGACTGTTCAAAGTTTGGGGGCCAAGCACACACAATTCCGTCGAGGAATTCCCCTCCGCGCGAATATATATCCATTATCTGAAGCGAAACAATTTCCGATTGCGTTTCCCAGAATGCCCAGGAACGATGATAGTGTCATTTCGTGGATTTAATGCTCTCCGCCAGCTGGGCCATGTGATATTAGCGGTTGACACTTGGACTCTTCGGGGGTAAGTAAAACGGAATACTTGTAGTTATTTATTATTTCGTCAGAGAGGCATGTGACATTTTCACTCAAGTATTATTCAACGCTTTATACTTTTAGTTAGAAGTTGAAAACACACTGAAGGAGGCTCATCTGCTTAATGCCATGTCTTGCACCTCGGTTATGTAGTTGTAATAATAAACAAAATAAAGAATAAAATAAAAAACTAGAAATAAGGTAGAGTAGCAAGAGTCATCCCAATCCAACAGTTGGAACTAAGTGAGGAAAGGAGAAAACATATCACGATATGCTGTTAAATAAACTTAAAAAATAATAAAATAAATACATACAAAACAGTAAAATAAAATAATTAAAATTAAATATTTGTCTTGCCAGATTCTTTGGGAACTCGGGAAATAAGTCCTAGCCAACTTGGCACGATCCGTTCTAAAATAACACTTCAGAATACAATTTCTGAACAGAAATCCCCAAAATCAACCAAGTAAAATGAATTCACATTCTCAACATGACTAGGTACGTGGACGAGCGCACCAAACTGGACAAGCTGAGAAAACCATATGTCACGATATATGGTTAAACACAATTCAGAATAAAAGAAATAATAAACCACAAATTAATTATTTATCTTGCAAGTTTCCTTAGGAACTGGGGAACTTGTTTCCCTGAAGGAGACTTCTCTGCAAGCTGTGAGGACCTCATAATGCCATATCTTGCACCTCAGTTATGTTGTTGTAATAACAAACAAAATAAAGAACCAGAAACAAGGTAGACCTAACCCAGTGAAGAACGACAAAGAAATAAAATAAAATAAACTCAAAGGAATAAAAGAAATGAAGCAATACGAATATCGAGTGATGTACTTGGACCGACCCCATACTGCCCTGAACTTCATTTTGGAGTTGTAATAATAAACAATATAAAGAATAAAATAAAAAACCAGACACATGGTAGACTTGCAAGAGTCATCCCAATCCAACAGTTGGAACTAAGTGAGGAGAGAAGAAAGCATATCACGATATGTAGTTAAATAAACTTAAAAAATAATGAAATAAATGAATTAAAAATAAAAACATGACCAGATACGTGGACGAGCCACTTTATTTAAATAAATTAAAATTAAATATGATATGGCCACGCCCGTTCATTGCGGCGAACGTGCTACAGGATATGGAATGATCCTGCTGCTCACGCTGTTTGGAGCCCACAGC